>PVHY01010748.1:0-50465 GCA_004024945.1 Uropsilus gracilis
GGTTTGGCACCATGGAGTTCCTGCTACCTGAAGGTGACAAGGAGAAGACAGCGTGGAAGACAAGGAGGAGCAGTCAAAGGAACATGTCTTCAAGCGTCTGGAGATGGACTCTGTCTGGACATTGGTGAGATGATCAGGACTGAGAGACTGAGGATTTTGGGGCAATCTGGGAAAAGACTTTGGACAATACTGAGAAAGGGTTTGGTCAATGTTAAAGTAGTCTGAGTCTTACATGTTTCTTTTGTAGTTATTAGGATAATTAGAAATCACTTTGTTAGAAATAAATTAGTCTGCACTGCACTGATAGTCTTACACTGGTTTGGTATTTTGGTTGAGAAGGCTGGGGATGGTGGTAAGAGCCCACGAGTGGAAAGTTTAAACTGTGTTTTAAAGTTTTTCTTTTCTGCAGTTTTTGGAGCTGAAAGCAGAGAGCAGTTGGCTGGCTTTTGCATATCAATGGTAAAGGTGATCAGTGAAAATGCTAATGAAGAGTGTGTAGCCTGCTTTGTAGAGAGTAGCAGGCAGATAGGTGTATCCAGTTAAGGTTAAAGGTAATTGCAAAGGAACTGCTTCGGAGAGAGAAGCAGGCCTATAAGCCCTTCGTGGTCACCCTGTTTCAAATGTATGCAATACTTTACATTTTTTGAAATGTAGTCCCATTTGAACCACTGACATGACAACTACGATCAAAAAACACTAAACTTCTGAAGTGAAATGTTCTCATACACTCATTCTAATTTAATGGTAATGTTTGAAAGGACTAAATAAAGACACTGTTAAAGGAAAATTATAGGTCAAAGAAAAAGTTAAAATGTGTAGAGCAGAAGAATAGCTATAGTTTTTTAATCAGTCTATGTTTGACATGATAATTTTCAAGTTTCTTTAATGCATTCTCATAGAATTTTGTAAAAAGTTAATCATTTCTGAAGATAAGATTCTGATAAAACAATATTTCTCTTTTAATCTCATTCACTGGTCCTATGGTGAGTCTTTAAAATAAGGTAAAAGAAAACAAAGCATGGAAAGGTTCAATTCAATTCTGAATTTTCAATTCTGAATTTTATTCCCTATGCTCTGATATATGGGTTAAGTCAAACTCAGAAATTTTTATTGAGCTACAGCTAGAAGTCCAGTGATGGTGCAATTAAGCCACAGTAATTCTTTCTTCTTGGACTATGGTGTCAAATTCAGTGCATATATTTGAGTTAAAGAATGAGAGCTCCAATGAGCTGCCAGTATAGATTTGGAAGTTACAACAGTGCAACTCGAGACATACAAGATGAGACTCTGAAGGCTGGAAAACTAATACTCACTCAGTATATCCTTTGATAGGCACATTAGAAAAAACTAATCAAATAACAAAAACATAATCAGCTCATTCAACACATCCTTCCAGCTGTGGCTGGCATTCTTCTACTAGGTACTGTTTATATGGCTGTGAGAGGAGAAACAAATGGCTTTTTCTGAAGTTGCCACTGTTCTACTCTAACTAGCAAAATGATTCCAGAGGAAAAGAATCATAGTGCCAAGCCTAAAGCACTACTGATATCTGTAGTAAATTTTTGAAAATACTGTTACTCTGGTCTGACTAAAATCTACACAAGTGATTCTAATACAACCAAGTTTAAGAATTATCACATATCTATAAAAGTCTAATTCTTAGCACTAACAATAAAAATAGTAAAGGAATCTAGTTTTCATTCCACAATGCTCTTCCCCATTCCAAATTTTTCTCTTACTAAGTGAATAAACCCTAGTGAAACATAATATGTTCACCCAAGCTTTGGGAAAAACTGAATTCTTAATATAAAAAAAATGAGTGTCTCAAAGTTCAGACTACAACAAAATTGAAATATTTGTAATAAGTAGAACTTAGGGTTAAATACTATACTTAAACTGTGTTGTAATGTACAGTAGACAGAAAGTTACCTCCCCCCAAGAAAACCTAATTGAAATTCACAAAAAGCAAGTAATACAATAGAGAAAAAAAATTAAATAGGAAGGTTTTAAGTTTTCAAGCTTTTAAGACAGGAAGTTCAGAAAAAGACAAATTATAATCAAGCAAAAAAAAAGAGGCTTAATACATTCACTAGAAAAATAGAAATTAAAGAGAAAAGGAGTATAATTTCTTAGCACTATATACAAGAGAGTTTAATGTAGCTTTGTTTGTAAAAATAAGTAAATAGCTAAAAATTTCATTAGAAGACTATGAAAGTAAATCACAGTATATCTCCATGAGTGAGCTGAATCTAAAAGACAATTAAAGAAAATAAGCCATATCTATAAACTATATGCTACGTAAAGGGAAAGATACAGACACACACACACACACACACACACACACACACACACATATATATATAATGAAAAAGATTATATTGCTGCTGTGACAAATGACATAGTAAAATAAGTCATGAAGAATTTTGTTACAAATTATGCATATTATAAATCATATAGGCTATTCAGGAGAAAACACCACATAGTTTTCACAAAAGGATGTATTTGTATATATAGTCTTTGTTTTCCAGAATCTAATAATAACTCATTAAATATAAAATGATGAAATCTCTGGGACAGAAGTGCTTGGTAGACTACCGATACGAGATAAAGGTGACTTCAAATTTATGAATAGTTTCTGTTAACTCACAGCCCCCCCAAAATTAGTTGGAATAAAAATTTTAAAAAACTATAAAAAAATAACACATCTTTGAATCCCTCAAAATTTATAAGAGCCTGACATTTATAGGACTTCAAGTAAATTATTATTAAAGTAACTCTAACCTTCAAACCAAGAGTCATTTTCTACCTATCATTATTTCACACATTTGAAATCCTTTTACAAATCCTCACTTCCAATCACCCATGAAGGTTCATAAATTAAAAAATATTGCAAAAATTAAAGAGCGCTTTAAAATAAAGTGGTAGTCATTACAAACAAATCTGATTTCATCACCTATGTGTTACAATTTTTTTCTCCATGCCTCCATGGAAAAGTGTGTACTTTTTTCATAAAAGTAATGGCATTATTTTTTTTTCCTTAAAGGAACATTTCCCTTAGTACTACTTCATTCCAAAGAGTTGAATCAGAAAATATATCCCTACAAGACATTATCATACAAACTTCACATCAATTATTGCATGAAAAGAGTGATTTTGTTTTAATTCAATTACTACTTTCTATTTCTACATTCATTCATTCATTCATTCACTCATTCATTCGTTCATTCGAGACTAGGTCTCGTTATTTTTGCCCGTGGAACCACAGGCTCACATTGCACAGGGTACCACAGACTCAAGCAATCCCCAGTCTCAGCTTCCCAGGTAGCTGTGATTACAGGCACGCACCATCACACCCAGCTATTTTTTTGGAACTAGGTCTCGCTAGGTTGTCCCAGGCAGGACTAAAACTGTGATCCCTGGTCCCTGTTGCACAGCTTCCTAGGCTGCCGCTTACAGGCACATGCCACCATGCCCAGCCTTCAACTACTAATTTTTAAAATGATATAAATCTACTTTGTGAAAATCAGTTTCTTTAAAAATAATTAAATGCTATGCATCGTTTAAAAGGAAGTCTCTTTCTACCTATTTATATCTGGACATGCATCATCTTTTCTTTTCCTAAGAAACCTATCTTTTCAAAATCAGGGAGTGCTGTAGTAGAAACAAGATCACTATTTTACTTGAAAAAAAAAAAATTATATATTTCTAATTACCAAATGTTGAGGGAGGTCTTCTACAACTCTCACACACAGGCAATTAGAGAACAGAATACAGAGAACCAAATAAAGTTCACAGGTGACAATTTTATCTCCAATATTTAGAAACACTACTGAAATAAAGGGATACAATTATACCCTAATCAATGAGAAATTAAGAAAAACATTTAAAAATATTCCCCACACACTACCTGAACTATGAAGACATATATAACGAGGAGACCCTGACATATTATGAGTGCCCTTCATAAAAGCTCCATAATGAATTATTTTCTTCTATGGATGGGAGTCTTTGATTAAAATAATATAACATAAATAAAAAATAAACTACAACATTTCCTTTCTCTATTTTGGAAGGAAAATGAATGAATGGTGATTCATGAGGGCAGTTTCAATAATGTCTTTTTTACCTTAAATTTTTCTAGGATAAAGATGAAACTGAAAGGAATAGTTTAGATTCAATGAAAGAAAAAATGTAAATACTCTACCCTAGAGTATTAAAACCATCACGAGACTCACTTTTTGGCAAACTAATGAAAATAAATTACTTAAGCATAAGGTTCATTTAATTCCAAATTAACCCCTTGGCAATGATAGTAGAGTTGAAATAATAAAGTAGATAAAAATCAGTATCTGAAGGTTGTAAGAATAACTGAGTAAAATGCTCTCCAGACATAACAAAAATCTAGCATCCTCTATTTTGTGTCCACCATTCATTCTTGAAGTCATAAGACTTAAGACTTTCTTACATCAATAATATAGGATTGCACTGAGCTGCCCTCCTTTCTAAAATAGTTCTCACTGGATATTCACCTCAAAACATAAATAAAAAGCATATTTTTTTGAAATACAAGACAAAAGGAATGCATGGCTAACAGCATAGCTAATAATTGTTACAATAACATACTTGGGTAATTAATATATGTTTTGCTACAACCAAATTATTAGGGTGGCTCTGTTTTCTTTCAAAGGAAAAATGAATTCCCTTAATTTTTCTACACAAGTTTTTCATACCAACTAATAGAAAAAATAAAAGAATTTTAATGTTTGATTTTCAAAGGTACCAATAGATTCAATCAATAGGTATATCCAGTGTTTGTGAGGAAGGAATTTCAAGAATAAAGGTATAAAAATTGTCACTGAGATATTCAGCATTTTAGATTGTAAGATAGTCTTTCATTTAGGCAAGCTGATTTTATAATGCACCTTAACACTTTGCACTAAGTTCAAAAAGCCACCAGAAAACATTAGTGTATCCAGAAAAATATTTAAATTACTAAATTAATTATAGATTTAAATTTGCTGATAATATATCATGATTTTATAGAGCAGATTATAATTTACCAAACAAGTTTTACATCAAGTGAGAATATGGTTACATAAAAATCCAAATACTATCAAATTATTACTTCACGTAACTTACATATCAACATACCACATATAACCAAAGTTTAAGGTCAAACATATTTTCATTCTCGAAGTAACAAAAGGTTACCAAAGAAAATAGCTATTTTTTATTACAATTACAATCACAATCTATTTGAAATTCCTCCCAATCTTTACACATGTATATGCTAATAGCTAACTTTGGGGAAAATGAAAAATTTATTTAGAATTCTTTTCAATGTAACATTAAAAGGAAACTTAAAAGGACCATCTACACTTCTTTCATTATATTTAAAAGAGATTTTCCATGAAATTTGTTTTATTTCTTTCTTAAATGGTACTATACAGTATCCACATATTTCTGGTACTGATATATTTTTTCAGTAACAGGAACCACAGCTCCTTAAAGTAAAGTAAAGATTTTAGGATTGAGGCAGGATATACACAAGATGAACCTGCACATCTTACAAGGTTAAAAAGTTGCAGAAGTGTTAAACACACACACACACACACCCAATGACAAAAATATGTCAAAGTGACAAAGAATTAAAGAGTTCCCAATGTCCAGAACTGGGAAAATACGCAACAAAATATGTAGTGTTGCTTTATAATCCAAAATATAAATAACCCTAAATCCACACTGATAAGCAAAAGACACAATATATAATTAGGGAGAAGAGACAAATCTCCCATACAGAAGAAATCTATTTTCTGTAATTTATGCATATCCTCCACCCTCAGGAGGGTGAAATAATCCCATACTCTGTAAATGGGTCATACATAGTGACTTTCCTAAGGGTACAGGAAAGAAAGGGAAGTGGGAGGGAGCGGAGGAACCTGAGGAATATTGTCAGCTCAGGTCAGGTCAGCAGAAGTGATCAGTCATGTGAATACGACATACCCTTGATGTTCTGTGATTTAAAAAAAAAAAAAAAAAGCTACTACATTTATGTTCTTCCTCTCATAAGCCAGACAGTCAGTCTAATCATGAGAAAAAATACCAGTGAATTTTGAGGGAGAACATTCCACATACCAGGAATCTTCAAAACTGTCAAAGTTATCAAAAATGAAATCAGAGGAATTGTCACAACAAGGAGGAGTCAAAGAATACCTGATAAATAATTGCAATGTGTCATTCTAAATGGCATCTTGGAACAGGAGGACATTAGGTAAAAAAAAAAAATCTGAGAAAACTATGAACTTAGTTAATAATAGTTTGTCAGCTGGTTCATTAAATATAACAAATAATCTACATTAATGCAAGATGTCAGTAGGAGGCAAAACTAAACATGAAGTATATGGGAACTCTTTCTACTTCCTAAAGTGTTTCTGTAAACTTAAAACTGTTCTAAAAAATAAAGTATTTAAAGAATGACTGTTACTGGAATAAAAACATTTAGAAACAAAATTAAATATGTAGTCTTCATAGATCATGATCTGAAAACTGGGGAAAAAATGAACAATTCAAAACAAACACCCAACATTAATATGTATTTACAAGTTACCTGCTTCTGAAATTAACCTTAAAAGAAAAACGGAGCAATAGAATGAAGTAATATTCAGTATAAAAGAACACGGCTGCTTGAATTTAGTAGATGAGAGATGATATATTAATTTCAAGTTCTTTCTGGTATCGATCTGATACTCTAGCATTTGGAGCAGACCATAAGCTCTCAGATGAGAAGCAAGTATCAAGAGAAGGTTTCTAAACCCATTGCTATGGTATTTTTTGTTGGCATGGAGACTCATTCTTCCTCATTAAGCTAACACAGGGAAATCAAGCAGTTAGCAGTTTCTTGTGTACCAATGGCAAGCTCCTTCCAGAGCTAACTATTAGAAAGTGAAGTACCCAAGAGTTCAATTACTGGAACTGCAAGGTTGTGCCACAGCCCCTAACCCATTACACTAAAAGCAAGCCTCTGAATGTCAGTCTTCAGAGTAATCTCGTTTAGCTTAAAATAAGAGGTTTAACACTTCCCACCAGGCAAGGCGCTATGGTCAAATCAGGTTAGCCTTGAAACAATCCAGCCTTTATGAAGAAAATATGTGGAGAAAATATCCTTTGTGACCCAAGAAACAAAAATGCTTTAAACAAAAGAATACGCCTCTCTTTGACTATCAAAACCCTTTTGATTTTTATTAATTTCCTTTCCTTATACTTTCAGGATACAACTAATGGGAGGAGAAATCAAAATAAAAGCACTCAAAATTAATTGAATTTGGAAAAGGAACTCTTTCTATCGATCTCTCTTCAACTGGGCAACTACATTGCAAATGCATTTCCTGAGCCAATGGATTAAACTGCAACATTCTTTTAACTCTGTGTGGCTTTACTGCGACAAGCCAGCCATTATGAGATGTGTTCCAGTCTCATTAATGAGTTACGCATGTGAGTCCAGCATTTTGCAAACATAAAGAGACAAATAATAATGAGACTTCACTCAGTGGGGAGGCCAAGATACAGTCTTCTTCTCTCAAAGATAACAGAATAGACAGCTATTTAATGAGTGTGGGAGTTTTCCTATGAAAATACAAAAGACAGCAATAAGAAAAATATTTTATACATACAAGACAAAATACATACCAATATTTTCTATATACAAATGAAACAAATATATACCTTAAAGATAGGTTTCATTAATAAACAAGTTTAAATCTTAATATTTGAGAGTGGATATAGGCTCCCACTCTGAAATTATATGTGCCCTACTAAATATAAAGAGAGAATTCTATGTCAAAATGGACAAATGAGTATTCATTTCTCTCAAAGATAAAATGTTGTCTTCTAGGGATGCATCCCTCATGTGAATTTTCTCTTTATTTTCTAAATGTCACACTGGTTTCCAAAACAACACTTTTTATTGGAAAACAGTTTTTGAAAGAAAATTTGCACTGAGGAAAACATCTACGACTTTTATTATTCTTCTTTCAAAGATGTTGATTAAAACAATTCAGTCATTTCCAAGCAATACTGACACGGACTGAGGCACTGCTATACCTGGGCAATCAGAGCAGAATCTAACATTAACTCTGATCAGAAGATCAACTGAGTGGAATATTCTGGGTTTACTGAGCAAGCTGAGGAGCTTATCACCTATTCTCCCCCTCTACCTTGCCTAAAAGGAAACAAATTAAACAACCAACAAATTAAAGAACTGCCAAATTTTCAAGTCAGAGTAGCACAGGGAACAATGAGTACTAGGATCTATTGCAGAAGAAAACTAATCGTTGTTGGGTGGACTATTTGGTGTGCTCTTCTTTAATAAAAGAGGAAATGTAAGGAAGTACAAAGCAGTGATAGCAGCACTAATCTAAGGCTAGTTACAAAACAAAAACCAGAGTCTAAGGATAGATGATGCGGGAAAAGATGAAAATTTGAGTTTGGGTTTTAATGAAGAGCCCTCTTTCGTCCTATGTATCTTATTACTTTGATGGTGAATATCTTTTTGAAAAGTAAATAGTAAAGCCAGCTGGCAGTATTTATTATAAATAAATAGGGTAACTTTTCTCAGAGCACCAATATTTGAATCATCCAAAACCATTTCATATATGTACACTTCTATTAGCTACAAGACATCATCCTTTGGGGCACCCTCCAATTATACTTACCTTATGGATAATAAACTGGTGACATTTGTCATGGATGCAGATATAGAAATAGAAATGATTGATATAACAGCCAAGTGGCTCTGAGCCAGGTGTTTGGGAACAACCAAAAATAGGAAAAAGGTTTTCAGATCAGGTCCTATTCTGATAGCATCTCCAAAAGGTTCTTCCTGCCAGAAGCAACTTGGCAAAACACAATTTTTGGAGCATACTGGTGGTGGCCAAAAATCTAAACAGATGAATCTTTGTGTAAAATGCCACATCTTTCTGTCCCTCTTTTAAATATGAGACTTGAAATTAATCTGTAAGTATACACTAACTTTTAAGAATTATATGTGGGAATTGAAGTTTCAAAAGTTCATGAGGAACTTCACAGAATGATTTCTGAAACAGAAAGCCACTTGAAAATGGTAAAACCCCCATCATCACTGCAGTATTTGTCCCCCCTTTAAGCTTTCAGTGCAACCCAAAAGTTTGATCTTACTTCAAATTAGTTAAAACAGAATTCTGCATTTATTAAATCCCTATTTTGAGGGCCATTAAAACTCTCCCCATTAATCTTCCTTTGTAAGTCTGTCCTGCCTTGTAGCTATCATTAAAGTGCTTTATCCAGACTGGACTAAAATCTGGTATTTTTTTTTTCATTAAGATGTGTATCTTTGATTTTTAGCATTATCAATTTTAAAAGCCTATAGTTAACTAAGATTTATGGCAAAAAAAATCTCTCAAGAGTCTTCAAAACATATTTGGATAACTCAGCCCAACATAGCTCCAATTAGCACTAATCATTGCCATGCCCTAATTATTTAAAATTAAATAAACTGAACTTACACGTGCAAACATTTTGCTATTCACCCCACATCCACTTCTCTTTTCAAGTTAACTCATAAGATTAGACAACTTGTTTTAATAGATTATTATCATTGGATTAGGTCCAAAAAACATTCATCTAATGGGAATTCTGTCTGCTTGAACAGTTGTGGTTTAGTGGATGCTCTCTGACTAAAGTGTCAATCATTTGTGACTGGTTCCTGGCCCTTAGAACCCTGCTGGGAGAGAGGTAAAGAGTGCTTTCCAGGTGCGTGACTGGCACTCTGTAAATCTGGATTAAGCTGAGGGGAAGTGGAAGGGATTGGTTAAAATACCTGCTGAAGGCTCTGGCTTTTAGCTCCCTTACATGCCCTCGTTCCAAAGCACGGGTCTTCACTGTTCCCAGATGCTGTTCCCTGTTAGGCCTCTTCCGTACAGCAATGAACACCAACAAGATTCAAAGCTCAGAAAATCTCTCTGGATCTCATGCCACAGGCAAGACCAACATTCATAAAAAGGATGAATAATCTTAACACAGCTATAAATTTTGATTACCAGAAAATAAAAGTTACAAGATGCGTTAGTCTTTATTTAGTCTTTGAAACTCAAGCATTGCCTTTTAAGTAATATCAGGAAATTCCACTCTGGAATAAGTTTCCATCAAAACTCCTAAACTAAATACACCAGCAATTTTACAGTGAGGATCATATTTCTTAATAAATTCATTTTTATTCTATTTTGCAACATATCTCATATCAACCCACATATCTTACTCCTGCAACAAGCTAAACAAATGCAGGTCACCCAAATATTACGCTAAAGAGAGTACAAATTAAGCTCCATTATGCTTTTCCATGAGAGACCAGATATTATGGGGAAAGAGAGAATTGTGTTTAATTACCTAATGAATTCAAACACCTGTTAAGTCATTTTATACACTCCCAGATGAGGTCTTGGCATCTGGGAAGCGAAGAGAACAGTTTCTACCTAACAAAATTGTCTTCTGCCATTATATTTCACTATGGAATGTGGGGGAAATAATTATTAGTAGCGACACTAATTATGAATGTTTATTAAACACTTTACAGAATGTTTTTACATATATTATCTCAATTCTTTCTCAGTCTTTATGATGTTTGCAAACTCTGTGAAATACCCTTTTAGGGTAGGACAGGTAAAACTCAGAAAGGTAAAATTTTCTGCGAGAATCCATAGCTAATAGATTGAACTAGGGCTCAAACCACATCTTTTAAGGTCAGTCGGGGGTCCTATGTTCTAAGGTATCCTAAGTCACAATTACCTATTTCAAGTTCCACCTTCATTTCTTCACAAGCTAGGTTCCTTAGGTTCTCCAAACTTCAAGTGATACCTGACACAAAAGGTCATTAACTTCTATAGAAAAAGCTCTTAAAGTCACAGGTAGGTAAATAATAGAAAGCACTAGAGATCAGAAACTTGTATTTGTGAAATCCCAGCACTTTGGAGAGCATCTGCCCAATGTTTATTCTGCTCTGACAAAACTGATGTCCACAAATCTTAAAATGTTCCCAAGAACACAGTTTTAGTCAGTGAAAACCAGGACTAGAAATCTTATCTCCCTTTGGGTATCATTGCTTAGTGCTGTAACATTTTATTTTTAACCACTTCTCTTCATCAGACTCTACGATAATTTTCTAAATCTAGAATAATTAAATTCCAATGTTTTGAGCCTTATATTCAAAGTTGTCCAAACTCTGACCCATCTTTCGTATCCAAAGTTCAAAATCTTCTAATACTGATACTTTTACTGATCAAGCGTCAACGTTCTCTAGACAGTATTAGTCTAGTTATAAATCAAATTCAGATCCATGTACCTAATGGTGCCTGTTTATTTAAATGTTTTTCTTCATCCCAGCTTCCACTAGACTTCTCCAATTTCCCCAAACTACATTAATCCCTGTCTTACCAAACTTTGGAGTCTTATAATGTATATCATATATGAACGATACCATGTACTATAAAGGTCAAGTCTGGAGCTAAAACCCAAAGTGGCATCGCCTACATAATCTCCACATTTATCACACTATTAGGGAAGAAGTCTCACTTCCATTCACTCACTCCCCAGAAAGTCAACGTTCTATGGGGCAAGGATGCATCTGTTTCCTAAATGAAGCACACAGTCCACAACAACTACACTATCAACTTGCATAGAAGCAACGCAAAACTAGAGGAATGAGCAAATGACTAAATGAACAAAAGAATAAATAGTGACAGCAGTTAAGAAAGGAGCCAGACATAAAGTAAGGGAGGGTGAGGAAAGGTAGAATTAGGGGAGGGATAAGCACAAAAGATTAAGACAATGGTTCACGGATGACATTGTGTTAGGAGAACCTTGGGGAATACAATGACATTATATATATATAGTATACATTATATATAATGACATTATATACATACACTGATATTATATATGTGTGCAATCAATAAAAATACTTTTGAATAAAAAAAGAAGAGTTAGAAGGCAGTATATGAGAACAGTTTACACACATCTTTATTACTTTTTATTAGTTGCACATATATCTATACCTCTCTCTATATATTTATAGATTACATCATTGTCTACCCTGAAGTTCTCCCATCACCTTATCACCTGTGAGCAATCTTAATCTTTTACGCTCTCCTCCTCCCCTGTTCTCACCTTCCTCCCCACCTCTTGCTCTATGCTTCAGTTCTATTGGCAGTTTAAAATTTTTCTTGTTCATTTGTTTTTCCTATATCCCTCATATAAGTGAGACCATCCCATACTTTTCTTTCTCTTTCTGGCTAATTTCTGCTAACATGATCCCTTCCAGCTCCATCCATGTTGCTGTAAATGACATGTTTGTCTTCTTTGACTGATGCATAATATTCCATTGTGTAAATATACCACATCTTTTTAAGTCATTCGTCTGTTTGAGGGCATTTGGGTTGTTTCTATAGCTTGGCAATTTAAATAGTGGGGCAATAAAAATGTGAGTACAGGTGTCCTAATTTATTAGTCTTTCTGTATCCTTTGGGTAGATTCCCAGTAGTGGAATTGCTGGGTCAAATGGTTGTTTCACTTTATTGTTTGAGGGTCCTCCACACAGCCTTCCATAATGGTTGACCAGTTTGTACTCCTACCAGCAGTTTAAGAGTGTTCCTTTTTCTCCACATTCATGCTAACATTTGTTGTTGCCCTTTTTTTTTTAAATGGGTCATTCTTACTGGTGAAAGATGGTATCTCAGAGTTTACACAAGACTCTTAACATGAAGATCAAATTGTCCAATCTCATTCTGAGTCTATGTATCTCATAGGTACATAAATAAGTTCTTTATCCTGGGAATTTTAAAGTCTACATAATTAGGTGACACTGCAATTGTCTCTTCACTGCAAAAATGCTGGCATTTCTTTAACTTAGATATTTTATATAGGTACCCACAGTTTCTTTTATATTTTTATTTTCCTGGTGGAGACTACATTAATTGGGCAACTTAGCACAATGATAATGAATTCAAAGCCCCTGTAGCAAATAAGGTCTCTCTACAAATGTGAAAAAATTCAAATATATTTCAACTCCTGAACTATGAATCCAGATGAAATCCTTAATCCTTATATTTAACAAATATAATTAACAAATAACAGAAAGTATACAGTCTCAAAGAAGAAAAGAAAGAGTGTTGGGGGGAGGGATAGACAGAGGTAGGGAGAGAGAGAGATGGGGGAGAGGAAGGCAGAAAAGGAACACAAGACTCTTATTCATCAAACATGCAAGTTGACTGAGCAAGAAAACTGTAATTAAATTACATAATGCTTCTGGACTTCTTAAGCTCAAATGAGGAGCCTTAAAATAGCCATGTTACTTTCTGAGGTCATTAAGAGATGATCTGAGGTGCTCATTCATTTTGAGGTGAAGACTATATACAATGTAACACTAAACTAATGTAAAAATTGATGAATATGAGGGATGGGACTTTATTGTAACAGCAATGTTCATGCCTTCAAAAGGGTGTTACTGTAAAATCTGAAAAAAAACAGTTGTGTAAATGCATCCATCCCTGTGACTGTGGTGCTAAGAAGGAAACTCTTTTGTCAATTTAAATTCTAGTCAAACAAATAACAAATATGTCACAAAGTCCAACAATTGATGAATATAAAAATAAACTAATATCTTTGCAATGTTACAGAACAGGTTGGGAATATTCATATTTACTGAAATTCCTCTAAAGAATTCTACTTCTAAAAAGTTTTAACAATCACAGAAACAAACACACATGTAGTTCTTATGGTACACATTTTTAAATTAACCAATTTGCAAAGAAAATACCCATTTTAAAATAGATAAAAATAAAAATGGCTTACACACATTCAGTAATTGCTATGTTTCAAACACTCAAAAACTTCCATTTATTTACTTATTCTATATTTAAGGTGCTTTAGATTTGACATGTGGTGAGATACAGTAGGAAAGCCAGAACTTCCGGGTCATGCCACTATAAAGGCATCAAGAATTCTGTTCACTCATGCAGCCAGCTGCCTATTTAAAGAAGGGGAAACATTGCAATCTAAAATATGAAAAGAACTAAATTAAAGACTATACTAAAAGAAACTACAATACTTATTAGAATGCATTTAAAGATCATTCAGGATTTGAGACTTTAGCCGGAGGAGTTTGAAAAAAGGAAAACACATACCAAATTGATACTGATTTTTGCAGATTTAGTTATCCTAGAGTTTCCAAAATTTCTGAATCAATAGTCAATGATGTTTATCTACAGTGTTCCTCTTTTAGAAGGAATGAAATGATCAATTTTCAAACAGGATGAGAGCTAGAACAAAGAGCTAAAACAAAGGTCCCAAGATACTGACAATTTTTCTGCTACTTCCCAATTGAAATATACAATCACCAATGCATTTACCAACACTATATCTAAAAACAAATTACTGCCAAAGCTAACCCAATCATATCACTCAAAAGGAAACTACAATAAGAAACACACTGTCATCCCACCAGCAACAATTCTGATCTCTCTCTCTATATATACACGCACATATAAATATATACATATATGTATAGATCAAGAAATGTGTATGTATATATTTATATACACGTAAATAGATATACTATATTATGAAACTGGTACTGTCACTATATTTTCTTCCTATGACTCTCCATGATAAAAATACTTGGCCTTTGTATTGAGAGCAATAAATAAATATTCTCAATTTTTTATGTAATTTTCAAAAAAAGTCAAGGATGATCAAGAAAAATTCAAATACTCATAAACTAAATTTCAACTGAAAATATATTTTTACAGCTGCTATGAAATTCTACAGTTGGTTATTCTTGGAAACCACCTTTTGCTTACTTGGGCTTCCTTTAGGGGGAATTGTTACCAAAGTTTACTTTGTATGATTATTTTCAATGAATTTGGTATCCAGAGAATAGTCATCATGTTAAGTTTGGATTCAAATTTATTTTCAAAATTCAAGGGTAAAGGAGATCTTTCTACTGACACCAAGCTAGACAGGAGATGTTTGTTTGATGAGTCTGCTAGTACTCTAAAATACAGAGCAGGAAGAGAGTGTAAAAGATATCTAGTTCCTAGGGTCATCTGGGCAACTTACATTACTCAAGATTTCCTAAACTATAAAACAAAAAAGATTAATATTCTCTTGACAGAAGCATTACAGACCCAGATAAAGATAAAAAGCAACTGTGAAAGATCTTTACAAAATGTATGTAACCTGTATGAAACTGAATGACTCATACTACCATAAAGCCAGCAACCTACAATTTGGAGGCCAAATCTGGTGCCCATTTTTTTTTTCCAGTGATGTTTTACTAGAACCCTTTGTGTCCACTAGATCAGAAGAAGCATATTACTGGCACAGAGTTCATGGCCTGCTGAGATGAAAGATAAAGTATGGTGAGTACTTAGTCCAGATCACTGTTTGATATTTGATATTATTACTTTTAGTGTTTGTTTTGTTGTTTTTTTTTTTTAATTTCCCATATAGATAATTTTACACAAGGAGAGCCGGCTATTTCTCTTGCAGAAACCAAAGCCTCAAAGTCAACTGCTGATAATACACATAAGAAGGCAGCACAGTTAATGTGAAAAATGGTCTAATTCTATCCCCTATTTCATTAAAAATTAAAAAACAGTTGAGTTCTGAGAAAATCCATTTCAGAAAATCAAGTGTTAACTGCACTTAGTTTAAAAGATTATGAAATGCTATTATGAGAAAGGTGAGTAATAAGAGATATTTTATTATAAATATCTGTGACAAATAAAGCATATAGCCTACTTCAGCTTGCAGGTATACTCGGTCCTCAAAAGTCATAATTTCTCTGCCATCTAATCTTTTGTTCCTGGGAATGAAGAACTAGATATCTGCAATATAGCCATCTTTCCAATCAGATTATTTCAAAGATAAGGAAAGTAGTGACTATAAAAAAATCAATAATTTAAAAAATTGTGATTACAAAATGATGCAATTTGGCTCATGAAGCATGCCTGAAACTCTTATGTTAGGAAAATAACCCCTGGAGAGGTTAAATGACTTTTCCACAATTCCAGGCGGTAGTGGCAAAAATTGTGTGAAATCCAGGTCTCCTGATTAGAACTGCAGGACTGATGTCATTATGCTCTACGGCATACTTTTCACAGCATGTTCCCTTTATCTCTAAAATCACAACTTCTCTCAAATGTCTAACATTTTTCAGAGGTTCTTGTGTAATTAGCCTAGAAAAAGGCTACCAGCTGGACGCAAAGGTGTAGGTTCAAACAACCTTTATATAAATCTGATGTAAATCAGCAAATGTCTTAATGGCATATTAAATTTTTATAGAATCATTCTCCCATAATTAACTTTATGTTATTGCTCTTTTAAAACTGCTCAGAAGTGAATTGGCCTCTAGGAAGTCAGCTAGGGCAGAGTTTAGAATTGCCATTTCTTGAAAGGGATAAAGAAATGCTCTAAAATCAGCCCATTTTTGAAGTGTTTAGTTAGTCTTTAAAAGTTTTTCTTTCCCAGAAGGTAACAAAATAGAAATTGGTTGTATCTTACATTTTACAAATACCTCAACACTTTCATGAAATATTTAAAAAGGTAATGATGTATATTTAAATACATGTTAATTACTTCTACATGTGTTAGACACCCATAACATAGCAATGAAAGGCAACCGTCAAGAATCAGATGTACCCATATTCCTATCTATACTATAAACCTTAGTTATTCATTCAAAATCAAGGTCTACAAGCACCAAACACAGAGACAAAAAAGCAATCATATACTGACGTCAGATTTTTACCCCAGAAAACTGCATTTATGTAGGAGCCACAATTTCTCACAGTTTTGAAAAAACAAAGTAGAGATTCAAGCTCCCTGACCCAAACATAACCCTAAAGAAGCTATCCTAATTACCAAAACTCCATTACCAATTTGTTAAGCAGTAAATAAGACAGGGAAGCGTATTAAAGACCCCAGTGAAAACATTTAGGGCTCTCAGTGAGACTTTAACCAGGTTTACTAACCCACATGATTTAAGGTCAAAATGTTTCTCTAGAAATCTTAACTTGAAAAGCAAAAACAAAATAAAAACAAAAAACCACAACATAGTTTTGAAAAACAGCTGTTAATTAACTCAAACTCCTTTAGCCTTAATTTCAAAATAGGATATTAAGATTACACTGATGGCTGTAAAAACTACTGAACATACTCAAAAACAATAAGCTTTGTGCTTCAAATAAGCTTCAAAATTCACATGTTCTAGTATTTGAATTATATGTCAACAAAATTGTCATAAAGACCAAAGAACAGTCTGAACTGAACCGATATACTATCTACACGTAGTTTTGATTTATTCCATTTACTATTTATGCATATATTTTCCTTTCTAACTACAAAAAGTTTCTTAATGTTGTTAGACATAAGGGCAGGGAGTGCAATGCCTAAAGAAAACTAAATGGTCCGCTATACCCAAGACCCCAGGAAACCTTTGCCAGATTGATAAAGCTCAGGAAAGTCAAGAAAGGCCCAGAGGGGAGTCTACTCACCCCAAGCTACGAGCCCAGGGATAACATGTAGCACCTTTGGGACAATTCCTCAAAACTGGCCGGTTTCTGGACAATAAGGTAATTCCTCCAAAGAGGACAAGCAATATCCCAAAAATTCCAAATGTTCTCCCTTTACTAGGGAAGGACCCAGCTGGCTGACACCATGGCAACACCATGGCAACTCATGCCTAGTGTTCTCCCTTACCCCAACCTGCTGCCTGGGCTGATAAAACTATACCCCAGAGGCACAGGAGGGGAAGTAATTTAAAAAACTGTTGCTTGGGCCCATAAGCCATCACTCCAGGAGTGTCTGTATAGTGTACTCCAGGATGAATGAAGAGTTCCTGTACCCCATTTCAGGTGACAGCCCCCACCATTCCCTTGCAGTTCTTCTTACCAAAGACTGCCTATTCAGAGACTGTTCCACGGCTCTCCTTTTATTCTGTCTCTAAATAAATCTGCTAAAAACATGGTTGTGAATTCTCACAACATAGTAAAGAACCAAGGAAGTCCTAAATCCAGCAATACTACAAAATACTGTCATGTTAGGTGTTTAACAACACAGAGTTGATGTACCCCATTTCTTTAAATAATGTTTTCAGAACCATAATCACAACAGGTCTCAAAAGTTTGAGAAGACAGAGAGATTAACATGACCTGTGCTCAAAGATGACAAGGACATCATTAAGTGTCCCATTTAAGAAAAGAAGTTTGTGATATTGAGTCAGGGAATCTGTAGTTTATTTAACTTGAGGAAAACAGATTCCAAAAATAGTCTTTAGAATCCACATCAAAAAAGACCCGACATCCTGTACAGTTTAGGATGCACTAAGATACACAATCACAACATCCTAGCTATTCTGAGTCATTCAGTATTTTTAACAAAATTGGCAAGAAAATAAGTTTTTACTGGAATTATAAATTCTATAGAAGTTTGTTCCTTCTCTTTGAAAGCTGTTAAGAATACACTGCCTTTTCAGTACACAAAAGTTAACATATTAATAATGATGCAATAATATGAAATTCAGCATCAAACCAAATATTATGATGTGAACTGACTCCAAGAAATTCCTTTATGCTCTGAGAAATAACAAGCATTTCACAGTTGGTAAAAGTAGTTGACAGGGCCTTAGAAGCAAATCTAACCAAATCCAATCTCAAAAATGTATAATACCACATCTCATTTAATTATGATCATGGCAGATATACCCTCACCAACCAATGTGATATTGACACTCTAGCTTGGAATACCAACATCTCAAGATCAGTTCCCCAAACAAGAGAAAAAGAAAGTAGAAATCCATTCCTTGGTCTTAAGGAAGTTTATAAATTTATTTAGCATCATCCCACATACACATATAATTTAAATAATCAGGCAACTTTTTAAAGGAATTCAACTGAGAGACAATGACCTGCCTGGAATGGGTCACTGGATCTACAATCAGCATTGTCTTTGAAATCTAGTCCTACTGCAGCTTGATAATGTTGAGTTCACCCAACATCTTTTAAAACAGAGTACAAATATTATCACCACAGGATTAT
Source organism: Uropsilus gracilis (assembly GCA_004024945.1). Classification (NCBI taxonomy): domain Eukaryota; kingdom Metazoa; phylum Chordata; class Mammalia; order Eulipotyphla; family Talpidae; genus Uropsilus; species Uropsilus gracilis. The sequence continues at coordinate 19,125 of PVHY01010748.1, forward strand.
GGTGGTGGGAAAAGAGGGGCAGTTTTATCCATTTTCTTAACTACCTTATCCTCAACATCTAGATCAGTGCCTAGGACCTAGTTGTACCTACTTATTTACAAGGAAAAATGAAGAGAGTATCATTGATTCATTCTATCTTTTCTTAAATACAATGAATCTTACAAGTATGGGAGTAGGAAGTTGACTATTAACCAAAATGCAATGCATACACAAAAAAATAATTTGCAATTTATAAATGAAATAAAACAATGCTGGCAGGGCTGAGCTATTTTGATGCTACCAGTTTTCTGTCACTCTTTCCTAACCAGCCTGAATTTGGAGAGGCATTCATGCCTCTCCAAAAGTTTATGTGCAATGCCACTGGCACTTGATGCAGAGCAGTACTGTAGTGCACTTTCTTATTATCTTGTCATTTATTATCTTGTACTTTCTAGGTTTTGGAATACTGTATTATTATCCGTCTTTATATTTTCAGCACTCATAAGACTGTTGTATGTGGAAGTACGGATTACTACTAGTACTTAAAACTACTGTAGATAAATAGCATTGGTCCCAAGTCCAAGTAAGGTGAGTGAATGGCTGTTTCTTTCATAACTAGTTCATACTGTAAAAACAGGATAATGAGAAGCTCTGAAGTCAGACACCTGGACTGAGCTCCTTCTCTACTATATGCTACCTGTGACTCCTTCAATAAATTATTTCACTTTTATGAAACTGCTTCTTGGTCTGTAAATGAAGTTAGTAATACCTAGTCTCATAGAATTGAGCAAAATAATGCACAGAAGATGCTTAGCTAGCACAGTAAGGCTTGATAAATGGTGGTTGTTAACGTCATTAACACCAAGCTCTGTGTATATGCAAATGCAGCCTAATGAATTCAAATGGATTATTGCTCTTCCTCTTTGAACAATATGGAACTGAGCACAGCCTTGGAGAAGATTATACTGCAGACTGTGAGAGAATCAAAGAGTACAAATTATCCTGTCCAAGGACCAAAAACTTTAGGCTGTTGCTTTGACAACTTAAATTCTGCCCTTTCCTCTCTCAGCCAGCCCATTTTTCAACTAGTACCTCTACATTTTTTCTCTTTCTTGCTATTTTGTGTCTAAAATGTCTTCATTTTTGGAGACCTAACATTTTTGACATTAGAATAGTCATACATTTGAACGCTCACTCAACAGGGAGAAACTAGACATATTATGTGTCAAAAAAAAAAAAAAAAAAAACAAAAAAAAAACCAACCCTTAGAACATCTTTAAGACTCTGGTGGTTACATTCTTGTAGTTACAAGTAATGAGGCGGGTGATTATCCTGAAGTGTCCATTGCTAATGCCTAAATTTTTCCTTATGACTTTGTGCAGTGGTGCCTTGAGAACTGGAAAAAGATGGTAAAGAGCTGCCTTAGTATTTATTAATTCTCTACTTATAGACCAATCTCAGGCTCAGATTTATCAAAGAGAAGAGCTCTCCATTGAGGGGCAAACTATTTCAAACAGTAATATACTGCTAGTAAAGGAAATTAATCAAATTAGAAAGGAAAACACACTGTGATTTAATCTTTTTTGTGTTAAGCTTTAGGGGCTACAAAAACAAATATTTCATTTGAATACAAACTTAAATCAAGTTGGAGCCCTAGGAGGATAAAATACAAATACTTAGCGGCTAATTAAAGCTAGTGGGGGTGGGAGGGAGGAGACAGGAAAAGGAGGGGCTTTGGAAAAGGAAAACAGCAAATAAAACAAAACCAACTCAATTTTAAAAAGTACCCTGTCATTACTAACAAAGCCAAGGAGAACCTAGGGTGGATAAGGACAGAATTTAATAAATGATTAACTTGACTGATGGACAAGGGTTTCTATTACTAGTCTCTAACCCTAATAGGCAAAAAGAAAATTTTTTTTCATTGTAACAACTTTTTATAAATTAAAGGAAGGGAAAGAAAGTATAGAATGCTGACTCTTAACCAATGCTCTGCCTAATTTCTGTGTCTCAAATTTTGTCAGAAGGAATACTGTATAGATTCAAAGTTTCCCATATTCTCTGAAGCCACAAAATCTTTTGTTTTAGGAAAACACTGCAAGGGGGGGGATCAGGTTCTCAACATATATCAGTGAATCCCAAACTGAGCCATTCTTCAAAATTATAGGGTGAGTTTTTAAACACCAGTTTCTCTCCTGCTATCTCTCTCAACAACCTCACAATACCCTCAAAACAAAAAATTAGCAGAATGAAAAGATTCTTATTCAGCAGCTTCCAGTTCTGTGTAATAGTTTAAAATCCATTTCCCATGAAAGGCTGATGATGATCCAAAATTGAAATATTCAAAGGCGACTCAGGATGAATCCTAAAATCTTTCAACAGTGACCCTCCCTCACCCACCCCAGGTGTCCTCTGTCATTCAACCAGCTTTTTAAATATTGAATTTTCTAAAATCAAATCCAATTTACATATAGACTTGTCTCAGCAAGCCAAAGTTACTCGATTTAGGTTTCTATAAAAAATGATTTGGTCTGAATGTGATTAGGGTATCCAAAATATTTCATAAAATTTTTGGCAGCTGAAAAACAATATTGCTTTAAAGATGAAGCTTTTTTGTCTGGAGTTCTCTCTATAGAAGGTGGAGAAATAAGCTAAACTATTGAACAGCAACAGAAACCAACCTCAATGTTTCTCTGAAAAGGTTATAATAGAATTTCTGGAATCAGCTGCGACAATATTGCCTGCCAGGTTGGGGGAGAATAGGAGTAGGAAAGAGATTAACATTCACCTTTAGGTGATAACAGTGCTTCCTCTTTTGCCAAAGAATGAGACTTGAATGCTGCAAGCTACTGCAGCTACTGAACTAATCTGCCTTTACTATAAATCTGGTGGAAAGAAAATAAAAATAAGAAAAATATAGGTGGGGGAGGATAACAGTAAGGCCTTCCTCCCCTCCACTTTCAGATATGTAAGCAACAGCACCATTCTGAGCCCAGAGGAGAAAAAAATAAAGCTATAAATGTCTAAGATGATGGCAAGACATTAGTAATGAAGAAAAAAAATATGTAATCACTTTTATATACTTGTTTTCAATCAATTAAATGAAAGATAAATCTTGTTGTATATAAGGATCATCCTTGAAGAAGAGCTTTCGTCAACCTTCTTTAGATTATTAGCACTGATGGACAGGATGGCAAATATTCCATTTTTTGTTGACTGACACTTCACCCTGCATCCCATGAGAAAAACCAAGGTGACGCTCATTGATGGCTTTGAAAAATGACAAAAAGTTCACAACTGTTGACATGTCCTATAAATGCAGTGCAGTGCGGGTGACCACGACAGAGGAAAGGAACTTGGTGGAAGCAGTCATGTACTATTTTCAGACCTAACAAGAAAAATATTATATCCCTGTAAACCATGAAATTCATGTGGCAAGATATTTAGTCATTTGCCCAAGGTCAAATAGCTAAAAAATGATGGAAATATAAATTTAAATGTCAATGATTTAGATTTAAATCTAAATCTGTAGGCCACAATCCTATTCTTTTCACTACAGTCTTACTTAACCCTGTGCACCAAATGAGCCCAGGAATACACTGTGATTTTGTTATTTGACTATTCAAACATGATTGATGGCAATCTGTGAGGCTGGCCCATGGAACAGGGATCCTGCGAAGCATGTCCAGGTCCAACTTTAATCAAGTTGTGAATCCCTTAGGTACCCCAGAAAGGAAATGTTACAATGATGTAATGAGGAAGTAGCAAAGCCTACATGACATGCAGCAGAGGGGCTGAGAGACAACAGGAGAATTTACCTTTGGGGGCAACAGTATTACGAATAGGTCAAATGTCTTGTTAGGACAGTCCAAGGAGGTTAGGAGACTATGTCACAGGTGAGAGACTGGCTATCGACCATCCTTTAGTGTGCCAGAGGAGGCTAGAGAGATAGGAGGTGTTCCTCTTATCTGAAGCCTCATCTCTCTACCTGCTTCCATGTTCCAAACTGTATGATGAGATGTTAAGAAAAAAGAAACTACATTTCAGTGGAGTGCACACAAACTGGAAAATTTTGACTACACTTTAAATTATGAGGAAAAAAATTCGATGTAATTCAGAGCTTTCCATTTCATGAAAGTTATAGAAATAGCCCTCAAATCATTTATCTATAGCCTTGGTGTAAACCTGACCATTCGATGAGCTGTCATTCAAGCAGTCTGTTCTGAGGCAAGTCAGTTAACACACATACCCCTACACAGACGCTATCCCAGGAGAGAGGTTTTCACACCCAAAACCAGGAAAACACTCCCCTAGGCTGCTCTGGTACTATTCACAAGGGCAACAATTCAAAATTCACAAAATTAAACATTAAAGGTGCTTTTTGGACTACAGTCTAATTTTTTAAACACCCATATTCCTAGTTTATATAACTGAAGATTCTAAAGGTACATGACATGTAGCTATGCTTAGCAGTATTTTAATAGAAATTATATATATATATATATATATATATATATATATATATATATATATAATTCACTTAGTAAAAATTAAGTCACTGACTTTTAAATGCCCTTCATTTTCCCCATATTGTCCCTGCTGGCTCATTTACTCTTATGTTAATTATAAGAAAAATGACAACATACTAAAAAGCTGGCATTGCAGATTCTCCTGTCAAATCAAAAGAAAATATGCTTTTTGCATTTGACTCGATTTTCTGCCATTAAATGAATAAACTTGTGGAGAAAGAAAGTCAATGTCCTATGGAACGGAAACCCTGACTTCACTAATCAGGCCATAATTACTGGAGAAACATGTATTAAATTCTGAATTCATGCAATTTCACTCAATGCAAGAGTTATAATCAGACCAACAGAGCATACATGAGCCATCTGGGGTCTGCAGAGTTGTAAAGACAGACCCGGAGAGCAAGGGCACATCGACCTTGCTAGTACCCAATCATTTCAGGCTTTGGCATTAGAAGATGCTATTGTTCCCTTTGGTTTCTTTGGATCCTTTCTAAAGACAGGAATATTGAGATCCATAGGTATGAAATCTGGTGTTAAAAAAAAAAATAAAACTTATCACAACATAACAGGCAACCATAACACAGTATTACATTTCATATGTATTTTAACTACCGATTAATTTAATATTCAATTTACCCCCCCACTGCCCCACTCATGCCTTTTAAGGACTTTCTGGCTTTATACCATTTAAATTTCATTTGAGAAATCTACATTAATTAGCACTTCCACCTCCACCATCCCCAGCATTAAAGAAGGAATCTGACTTCCAGGCAATGATAATAGGTTTCAAATTTGCACAAACCACATGGTTTTCAGAGAAACTGACAGTATCAAGTGGAATATGCGTAACATGATAATCTTCAGATCCCTCAGTCGATTTGATTCCTCTGAGGCAGCAGGTTATCGAAAATTGAGCCGATGATGTAATATACATTCCAGACAGTGTTATGAGAGCAGCATAGAGGATTTCAATGAGACTCGTTATTTATTCATCACAAGGTCCAATTTGGGTGTCATTTTCACTGATGGTGTACTAAGTTAACTGGTTGGAATTCAGCACTGATACAGTATTTTATTCTGTAACGTAAAAGGACCCCTTTTTAATTTTTTTTTCTGTCTTCCTGTATGAAAGTACAAAACAAAGAAGGATTTTGTACTTGTGGCCATTCACATTAATATTTGAACACAGCTCAGCAAGGCTGAGAGAATGGACACAGGAGAAAGCCCTTAAGAACTACTCTTTCTACTGTTTTTCTCATTAGAAGTGTATAATAATATGCCAGATACTATTCAATAAAAAGGAAAGTAATAATAGCCTTCAGAAAATAGCTGTTTTTCTAAATGCTAAAGGATAAGGTTAACAATGAAAGGAGACACAGTCACTAAATATGACCTCCATTCTGAGTCTGAGTCTGACCTCCTCAAAGGCAACCTCCGTTGGGTTTACAGGAAAGACAGAAGTCTCCCCAGGTGGCAAAATGGACATGGTCAGCCCATTCCCAGGAAACTCCCAAAGACCAAGAGTAGTAAAAGCACATTTAACGAACATGTATTACCTCCCGACATCACTGAGAGCACAATATATCTTAAAAGTTCTATATATCATCATCATACTTGCGGACTCAATCTTTCTTTCCTGACTCAGTTTTCGCTATAAGTTCATGCACTCTGTTAGTTAAAAAATTCAGGAGAATTAGTTAGTTAAAAAATTCATTATAAAGGAAAAGAAGCATTTATCTATAATCAAAGAACTACAAATTGGAGAAGCACAGTTTCAGGTAGAACCCAAAAACTGGCCGGGAATGGTGGTGCATGCCTTGAAGTACAGTCTAGAGAGTGGCTGAGACTAGGAATCACATGGGTCTGCGGGTTTAAGACCTGCCCAGGGCAACATAGCGAGACCTAGTCTCAAAAAAAATAGCTGGGCCTACCAGGCATGGTGGCACATGCCTGTAAGCGGCAGCCTCGGAAGTCATGGCTGGGGCAAGGGATCACAGTTTGAGTCCCACCCAGGGCACGAAGCAAGACCTAGTTCCAAAAAAATATAGTTGAGTATGGTAGCGCACGCCTGTAATCCCAGCTACCTGGCAAATTGAGGTTGGGCATTGCTTGAGTCCATGGTACCCCAGGCAACGTAAGCCTGCGGTTCCACAGGCTAAAATAGCAAGACCTCGTCTCAAAAAAAAAAAAAAAAAAAGAAGAACCCAAACATGTCCTGAAGGAAGACAAACATCTGGAGTTCTATATAGACAAAAATTTTAAAAAAGAATGAGATAATGACCAAGTGAATGAATCACAAGGTGAAACTATATAAAAGTTCACTTTGTCAACCATTTCAAACATCATGTTCACATTCTGTTGGTTTTCTTGCACTGTTGGCGATTTACTTCAATTAAAAGGTCTGGCCCAATTTAAACAAAGGTAGTTTTTCTGCAAAGGCTGTCTTAGCTCTACTTAAAAAACAGCACAGTGGGTGGAGATGCAGACTGGTTCAGCCCCTATGGAAAACATTATGGAGATTTCAGATCTACCACATGATCCAGCCAAGGTACCTACCTGATGATTGGAAAATATCAATTCAAAGGATGTATGCATGCCTATGTTCACTGTAGCACTAGTGGCAAATGCCTAGTTTGGTCACTCGAAGTGACCAAAGGCAATTGAGTGTTAGGAAATAGTGGGATATATGTACATGTGTGTATATGATATATGTATGTATATGATGGACTACTACTACTCTACTATCAGAAAAGAAAAACACATGCCATTTGCAACAACATGATGGAACTGGGGAGGATATGCTAAATAAGTCAGAAGAAGAAAGACAAATATGGAATGGCATGACTTATGTGTGGGATATAGAAAAATATCACAGAAGGTAGGTAAAAGCAGTAACAACCCCAGAGTATGAATACAGATTCAGTTCAACACTGCAGAGCGATAGAAGAGACATCTCCATAAAAGGAAAGGTGTGGTGGTCCTTCCCTATTTATATGCAGCTGCTTTGGGCTAGTTACTGGGAACCAGAGGGCACAACCAGAGGGCAGATTGGGGGAAGTTATGTGATAGACAGAAGAGCAACATCTGGAGAAAAAGGGCTCACTAGTTTCTTGGTGTGGGACTTGCACTAGGAACTTGAAGGGACTGTAGGAAGGAGGAAGATGCATGGAGGAGAGTACAGAGACACGTGAAAATGACAAGGAACTGAGAGAGATACAGGGACACTAACAATGACAGTCACTATATTGATCTGTACTTTAACTTTGCTCCTTTTGTCCCAAACTTGCCTGGGACCTTATGGTCTTTTCCTATGATTCCTCACCAGAAGGTGCCTTAGATTTGTGATAAGCTTTTCCATCTCAGCAGCCCCACTTCGGGTCAGCACTGTTTGGCCACACATTTACTCATGAAGGGATGGATAACTTTGGGTGTTTTATGGGAAACTATTACCTTTCTTCTCCATGCATGCAAATCCTATTGAAATTCTGGTGCACTATGTATGCTTTGTCTTTATGCACACAGAAGGTAGGAACCCCTGAAAGCAGGCAAGTTTGGGGATACACCCAACGTCTGTATGTGATCAAAACTGAGACAATGGGAGAAGAGTAGAGTGGGGAAGGAACACACTGAACTAGGGTGGAGGGCATGAGTGCCTTGCAGTTGAATGTGGTGTGATGACACATAACATAGTGTTGCAAATGGTCAGGGTGCAAAAGAAATCATTTTTATGCCTCTGCAAGTGCTATTTGGGCTGGATGAGTAATCAAAACAGTATTAGATAGATTAGCAAAAGACCAATAATTTAATAACACGTGTATGGAGGATTTGCACAGTTGGAGGTGAAGTTGTAAATTCTAAAGAGCAGATCAAAAATATTTATGCCACCTTTTAGAACCTAGGGCAATCAAGAACTGAGAAAGACTTCACTTTACCAACAAAATGGGGTGACCTCATCCTTACTCAGAGTAAAGACAAGACTCTTAGAAAGAAAGAACATGCTAACATACTTAGTGATAAAAACCTCAAATTGGAGGAGACCTCTGACCTACATTCATATAGGTCTTAAAAGGTGAGCAGTGATAGCTTCTCTGATTAGGAAAAGGGCAGAAGTTTGGACAGATTGATTTCTTAGATTTGGTACTGGTGAAGGATTTAGGCCAGAAGAGAAGCTTCTTCTGACCTTGAGAGCCCTCACTGCTCTCAAGGAAAACAATCTTTGTTCTTTACTACATAACGGTAATAAATCTCAGGCTCAAAGACCCTTGATAAACCTCTTTCCTATAGCAACGTGACAAGAGGCCTATTCTGATTTGATCGAAAAAAGGTTATCTGACCCTTTTGAAAGAACTGATGCCACAAAAACAAGGTTATCACACATTTAAAAAAATACTATTACAAAATAAAATGGTTCTACCAACATCAGCTTTCTAAAGCTCTATGTATCTGCTTAATGGGTCCCAATAACCTGTCATGAGTTTCCCTCTGTGGAATGTCCTTGATATTCTCACTTTTTCTTCCCTCTCCGATTAAAAATGTATATACACAGGCTACCTTTGTACCCCATTCTAGCACATCTGTTTTAGAACTCACTCTGGTTCCCTCACCTAGAAGGAACTTCCTTTCTTTTACACTGTCATCACATGTTGGTGTGCCTTCCCTTACAGCCTTTGCCCCTTTGTAGACCAAATTTCAGTCTATATGGACACTTACTTTTCTCAACGGCCCACTACTCTAAAATGCTCTAAAGAAAACTTGATCAATTCTCACATCAGCTAGTATAATGCTTTGCACAAAGAAAATGTCTGAAGTCATAGTTTTTGAACAGATCACTATTCCAAGCATTAACACTCTAAGCAACCATTAGGTAAGTTTGCAAAAGGTAGTCCTGCTTCGCAAATGTAAAACCCTTAACTGGAACCTATACTGGAACTAGAATACAGAATCGTCTTATACCAGTTAAGCATAAAAGGCTACCTGCAGGAATAAAATACTATATTAATCTTTTATTTTTCAATCATAAAATATTTGTGAACCTCAATTTTATTTGTGGTATTATCTGGTTAACAGTGTTGGCAGCTGTTCAAAGTTTCAAAGTACTACAGGTCATGAATATTAAATGCTAGAACAAGTTTACTGGGAGAAAATCCAAATTCATTTGTAAGTGCATGTCAAATAGTCAGCCCTCCAGTTTCAATAACACTAGAAAATACTGTGATCGGAATTTGAGTATATTACTGTATCTGGATTCTCACAAAGTCAAGTGTAAGGCAAATGACAGGAGAAGAAAATAAGAAAATGGGAACACTCCTGAAGTAGAGTGGCACAGATGTTGATTGAAGAAAATCAGAAACAGCAAATATATCACATTTCATTCAGTACAATAGATATGAGGGTCACATCTTGAGAAACCACAACCTAATCTAGAAAGAAAAGGAACAAAGCCATAAATGATAAGTTTCTACCAGTGTCATTCCCAGCAGCTACTCAAATAAACAAGCAGATGTGGATTCCATGTACAAACACCTGCAGGTTACATGACTTGTTTCCTATGCACCTTTCATACACAGTCACAGTAAACAGAAATACAGAAGCACCACATTCAGTATCGTCCATGTCTCAACAGTGAGGAACCAAAAATCAACAACCCAATGTAAATTCCCTCTCATGGAAACCATTCTCAAGGTATATTCTGGAAACAGTATGGAAATAGGGATTTGCTTATTTGTTTGGACCTAATCACCACATTCTGCGGTGGCACAGTAAAAGGCTAATCCTACAGAAAGTGGCAGGTTTCAGGTTTCCTGTCCCATCCAAGAAAGGGTGGAGCTAAGCAGCAGGAAAGATTGGAGGCTGAGAAAGGAGAAGACCTGGAAGAGGCACAGGGAGCTGAGAGACACATGAAGAAGCAGCCATGTTTGCTTCTCAGCCCAACCTGATACTGAGGGACTTGGGGACTATGGGAGGAACTATTTGAAAGAGAAATGGGTAAGATTCCCTGGGGCAGCTGACAATGGTAGCCTTTATCATCACTTGAAGTTTTATTTAGCTCTTTTCCTTCCAAACCCAGCTTGCTCCTTCTGCCACTTTCTGCTAGTCCCCTGCCAGAAGGTGTCTTAGTCTTGAGGCAAGCTTTTGGGTCCCTATGGCCTTACTTTAGGCCAGACCTGTTTGCCCAGGTATTTACCCATAGAGGGATGGGTAACATCATTTCAGTTGGAAACTATATTCTTTCTCTTTTCTTTACTGCACAAGAACTCTGTTAAAGGTCTTTCTTATTAAAGATTTTCTGTACTACAAGTTTATCTTGTCTTTCTGCAGCAGGTGGATGTACCTATTTAGAGTGTGACAGATCTGGGGGTCTATGAATGTCCTTCTTTCTGCCCACTAACAGAACCAACCTTACCTAATTCCTAAAATAAAGGCAAACTTCATTCATCTTTAAAAAATGCCATCATTCACATCCTGCTCATTTTAAAATTAAAAATTATTCCTAGTCAGAGACGACTTGGTTTTCAAAAGTAGTAATGCCTCCCATTTCCCTTTTTTTATTGTCTCGACTTTGAATACATGAAACAGAGCTACAAAATTTAATTTAAAGAAAAGGAGGTTATCTGGATAATGCACATCTTGGAAGCAATTAGATTAAAAGAAAGGTAGTCATCTTTACAGAAATTCTTCAAAGTCAAACTGAAAGAACTGCATTTTTTTAATTATCTTCTGCTATTCTTAGAGTTGCTACCCTGAATTTCTGATTTCCTTTTTTAAAAAAAATTTCTACCTGTGATTGAATGACTGATTATGAGACGAATAAAGGGGGTGGAGAGGAGAGATGTTTCCACATTAAAACAGTTAACAGATGTTAAATAAGCACAGAAAATGGCCAGGAGGCCAGCAATGACTGATGTTGGGTAAGTAAGAAAAATGTTGCTTTTACTGATTTTATTACCCATGTACCTCCTGGGGTCATGGGAGACTTGTAAAAAGTTTTGTGGGCAGATAAAAGTCTAGCATTTATTTGTAAGCCTAGTTTAAGCGTATGTCAAAGGTTCCCTTTGCCCTTACTTTTGGACCACATAAAACTAGGTAAAAGTCATCTATGGAAAGCTAAATTAATCATTGGGTAAAAGGTCAAAAAAACTATTTTCAACATTTTCCTGACATGAACTTCTATCTTCCAATCCTGCCTTCCGGACCTCACTAAGTAAGAATGAGTTCCTCCTTGTATCAAGGAGCAGTACAGGATTTCAGTATATGCAGGTACACAGTTTTAAAGGGTAAGTCTTAGAAGTATGAATTGAAAATTTGCAAAGTACATGCTATGTGCCTGATGGTTCACTAGATGACAAGGTTCTGTAGGAAATACATTAAACAGAATCCTAAAACTAAAACCTAGGGATACTTGATAAAATTTTTAAATATCATTAAGAAGATATATTGTATTCATACACATACTAAAGTGTTTTAAATTTAGTATTTTCTTAAAAATCTTCCCAAATGCCCATAATCTATTGACAACATTGTTTGAACTGCTGAAACAACATATTCAATACCATATTCAACCATATTGCCTCATTAGTCACACTCCTCTCTCAATAAGCATTTATTCAATAAGTTAAATGTGTTAATGTTCTTAGGAACTAACAAATGTAAACACTAAAAGTTTTTGTTAGATACTAATTAAAGTATCTACTGTATGCCTGGTACTAATTCCATGCATTCATCAAAGAGAAATCTAACTTTCCAATATCCTCTGCAGAACTAACTGCAAAAGCCTCATGTAGAATATGGATTTGGCTGTCATTTGCAAGTGTCTAACGGAAGTCTGAAAATGGCAACCACGAATTCTGGCTAAATTGAGCCATCCCGAGGATTGTTTTTGGCCCAAACTGGGTTGTTTACTTCTTTTTAAGTTAGTAACAAGTATTTAAAAAAAAAAAAAAAAAAGAATATATATAAGAAGAAATAAAACCCCAATTTCTGGCTTGAAAAATCTTAAACTTTACCAAATTATCACCTGTATTTTTCTATTGGAATAAAGGGATGCAGCAGTAGACACAGCCAGGAGCTCATTCCAGTCCCTTCAGCCTGATCAAGGTACACATTTAGGTTGGGATCAGGAGGTGATGAGAGTATCAGAGTCAAAACTCCCAACACAGTAAGGAAAGATGCTGAGAATGACGAGTGAGAGGAAACCATTACTGGCAAAATACAAAAATGCAGGGTCTTACCCCTGCACCTAATAATTACAGTTTCAAAAGGTCTACTATTTTTAGGTTTTCAGTACTTGCTTTGTTCTCTAATTTGCATAATAGAGTTAAACATTTGTGCTCTGGAATTTTCTGTTTATATATGTGATTTTTTATAGAGCAGGGAAGTTTATTTCATCTGGCAAACCATGATAACTAGGATGTAGAGGTAATTGGTAAGCTATTTGAGATGATTACTCTTTTAAGGATAAAAAGGAACTTCTGAAGCCTTTTAGTCCACTTTCTTCAAGATCTCCTCTAACTCTCCCCGGCATAGAAATCTATATATATTAAAGGCAGAGTATGAAATTTTGTATAGCTTCCATATGGAAACTATGCCAGTGTTTACAAGTGCCAGACTCATGGGTTTCTATATGAAAGTTTGTGCTTAAATGTGCCTGCTTCAGGTTTAGTTGCTTCCTAATTTATACACTTTCCAAGCACACATTTAAAGACTACTCTAAGTTTGACTTTTGGCCTCCTTGAGATAAAGAAATAGAATCTCCATCAGTATTTCTTTTTTTCTTTTAAGCAGCATGAATTAGTTGCCTTTCACATACTGGGCACCCCAGCCCACACTGAGCACCCCACAATTTCATGTAATCTTCACAAAGTTCCAAGGAGAGAATAGTCACTGTCTCCTTTCCCAAAGAAGAACAAAACAGGTCCCTCATATAGTCCTATTGACATGGTCAGTGTGAGTTAAGATCCTGTTCTACATATTCTATTTTCTACTGTATCTACTATGATTGAATATGCCACTCCAGAAGGTGTCATTTTAGCAGGTGAGTTATCTTTAGTTGAGGACAATCAAGACCCAAAAGATTCAGAAAAAACTCTTACTTTTCCATTAACTGCCTAAAATAATTTCTATAAGGAACCTAGCACAGAAAGAAAGCGATTATTGAAGAAATGTTTTATGGTAAAGACTTACCATCCTGATTTCTAACTACCTGCTCTTCTTATCATCTGATGAGTTGCCCTCCTTCCCTCTGCAGCCCCCAAGTATCTATCCCATTCCTTAACTCAGCATGGTAAATAAACCTCAGTGATATAACTTAGCCTTAATGTCTTATAGCTTTAGCTTCCTATCGTTTCCCCTTCCCCATTTTCCCTATAGATGCCACATCCCAGCGTACTTATTAGATCGACCAAAGAATTAGAAGGCAAGAAGGGAAAATCTCCCCCTCCACATGACATACCCAATCATCTGACTTTGCATCTGTTTATTCGTCTTCACACCTTCACAATGTGGTAAAAAGATCACGAGACAGACAAAAGTATGTGTTCCAGTCCCAGTGACTCTATCAGTTCCTGGGTGACCTTCAACAATTTGGTTCTCTACACCTCAGCTGAAAATAAGGGCACTAGCACAGATGGCCTTTCTGGATCTTTACACATTTATAAAATCTGTTATCCCAATGTCCTCATTAAGTTCACTGGCCCAAAACCTGAGAATGAAAGAAAGCTCTAAGTAGAGAAAAGAACTATAGGTTTTGCTGCCACTCGTTACAACCCTGTCTGGCTCTGCAAGTGGTGTTTGCCAAAGAGTCTGGGCAAGTTTCCACTTGGAAACTTCTCAGGACACTGAACCTTCAAAGTATCAAGTCCTTTCCCATAGCGTGGGGGTACTTTCACACTTTCTACTCTTAGGCCTTCCTTTGCTACTGGCCTTTCTTTTTCCAAAGCAGTAGTTACATAATGGGCCAGATGATAGCACATCATATACAGTTAAATTTCAGATCAATGAAGAATAGATTTTTATGTTTTCCAACTATTATATAAGACATATTTATCATAAGGAGCTTTGTATACAACTCTGTCCTTGAACATATGCTTAGAAAATGGAAAACATTTTAGAAGTTCACTAAAATCAAGACCTGAACTGACATATCAAAATAAAGCCCTAATTCATGAGACAGTAAAATGAAAATGTGACATAAGAAAGCATAATATTTCACAGGTTTCCAAAGCATGGTCTCAAATGCCGAGTCTGAATCCTCAAAATAGATCTTGGTAACCACAGAACAAGGGCCGTGATTTATATTATTCTATTTGCGTTTCCAGTAAAAAAAGGAAAGAAATCACACTAGTATTGATGACAGGCTTTTAAAACAGAAAAAAAGGTTATCCCTTGCCCCAAATGTACTAGAAAGAATAATTAAAATTTATTTGAAATTAAGAGCTTGACTTTGAAACCATATGTTGCTTTTGAGCATCAAAGATTATGCCCCCACACCCCCCCCCCCAAGAACAGAAGCTCAGCAGTCCCTCCTCCTATGAAGTGGGGGAAAATAGTAAAGCTTTTGTTTCTACTTCCCTCAAATGTTTCCTCTATTTTCTTCTCATTGATACTGAGTAAGACTGAGCAGTGGAGAAGAGGTGGAAAACAGTCAAAACTAGAAAACCTGACCATGTTCTCAGGGGCATTATCAAACTACAATTTCTCTCCTAAATATTCAAAAGAAAGGGAGAGCTGGCCTAGACCAGGCTGAGAGATGCAAATCTTGCCCAAGTTCAGTCTTCATCCTGACAGGCCAATCAGTGACAGGTTTATCATGAGGAAAGGAGGATGGAAAATGAGCAGAAAGTTTCACAGGTTGTTCTTTGCCACTCAGTGTCTTCCTTTAACAGAAAATTGCTTAGTGTTGTAAAAGCATATGCATCCAAAAATGTTTCTGTGACCTTCAAACAACATTGCATTTGAAAACCTCTAAGGGAATCCAGAGGAACAAATATTAAACCCTGAGGTGAAGGTCTTAATTGGCCTCAGGGTAAACTTATTATAACCATCTCCTATTTTGACTCTTCTATTCTTATCCACTACAACAAGGAAAAGGTGACTATCTATGATTCACTGTCAAAGAATTTGTGTTCTCAGTGCACTGCTGAGAAGGGTTGCTTTCCAAAGTCAACTCAGGAAAAGCAGTCTGAGCGAATGGCAGAGGATTTCCCCTCTCTCGAGTCAGGCATCCAGCTTCATCATCTGCTCTGCTGCTTTTATAAATAAATAAGAGGCGATGTGTTGAATGGCAGAGAATTGGGGTGGAAATTAAAAAATGTAAATTATCAATAAGATGCATTTCTTCACAGGGCAAAACTGTTTTTTATCACCCCTGAAATCATGAAATGAAGTGAAGAAACCTGAGAAATAAAACAATCAGCTATAGAAACCTGAGGGTCGAAGAGAAAGGTCAGGAAGGACACTTCCACTTACCACACATCAAAAAGTAACCTATTTTATATTCGCTTTGAACAGGAAGAAATTTGCTTTTGAAATGGTGGAAACTGCCCAACCAAGGCGATTACTCAGTAACCCAATGCTTGAGAGCCAACAATCACTTACTTTGTAAATGGTCGGTAAGATCTGTTTCATTTTCAGCCTGTGAAAGACAAAGACATCATAAACCGCCGAAACCGCAAGAACAGTCACTCCTTGTTCCTTCCACAACATGCTGCATCCTGCACACAGTCCAGTCCCCAGGAACCAGCCCCAGGTCCTGGCTGAGTAGCCTCTGGTAGAGCAGTGTTTGATGTAGCAGAGCAAAGAGAGCAGGAAGAAGAGACTGGCCCCGACATCAGCCCGCCCCACGATTCCTGCCACGGCCTCCGTGTGGATGGGGTGAGAGGCAAACATCAAGCCGGCCATGAAGGTCCAGTATCCATCCCCGAGCAGGATCTTGGAGAAGCTGGTGAAGAGACCAGTGACCGCAGCGTGCAAGAGCACGTTGACAAGATGGTAGCTCCAGGGATTCAGCCCTCCGATGGCGTGGTTCAGGCGAAAAGAAAGAGTACAGAGCGGCCGGTAGGACTTGTGGCTGCCGCTGTGGGTGAGAAGAGTCCCCCAAAAATCATTGTAGAAAATATGTGTCCATGGAGTTTCTGGGAGGAGGTCCTGATTGGTCTTGATTGCACGGCTAAAAAACAAAATATTAAACGGAGTCAGATGTAAGATAAAGAAAAGAAATAAAATCTGACATTGCTAAGATACTGCTTTCCTCAGAAGCTTCATCCTGTGACTTTATGATGGGATTCCAGGTATACATACATAATGCAAATGAGCCTTAGAGAAGGCTTTACACATAGATTGAATTCAAATCCTTCTCTTAATGCTTACTAACACCACAATTAGGGTTGCATTTATTTTCTTCAAAAGCTTTCTTCCTTGTTCGGATGCAAAAAATCTTTGAAGAATAAATGAAGCGTTTCTATCAGTGATTCAAGCCTTAACTCAGTAGTTGGTAAATAAGTGCACCAAAAGTATGTGACCAACTGTATGTGACAACTGATAACCTACATTTTAAGAACCATAGTCCTTGGTGATGATGTATAAGAAATACCTCAGTGTGAGGCATAGCCCCCTACTAGAAATAAAATGTAGCCTGAGTATCTATAGCTTCAACAATGGTTCTCATATGTACAGAATGCCTAGGGATCTTGTTAACAGGCTGCTTCTCATTCAGTAGAACTCGGAAGGGAATTCCACATTGCTAAAAACCCCCAGATGATGGGAACTGGAAAGAGAATGGCGCTACCCCTAACAAAATTGTTTCCCTCCTGGGAAAAAACAACCTACACTGTGAAAAAACAAACATGGACATAAAATAATGGCATATGATTACTTAAAAAATTAAATATATGGAAATAGTAAGGGAATAAAAATTGTTTTGTAAAGAAAGATTGAATTTAAGGGAGGTTAGAGTAGAAGGCCACCGTTGTTTTAAGTTTGACATTTGAAGATTAAGTGCAATTATTACTTTGATTAAAAATAACATTAACATTTTTAAATAGATATATATATTTTTTTCTCTTCTATTCAGGTAAATATCAGCCTCTCCCCTTGCTGATGTTTCTCACAGGCCTTAGAAGTATCTATGGCATTCACTGATAGCATTTCATTGCCCCCGCTTTTAAGAATTGATAGTTCCAGGCTTGCATGTCTGAATCGCCTATTGATAAATGTGTTACTCATACATATCTGGAATTAATTGATAATAGTTTCAAAGTCACAGAAGACAAAACAGCAGTGTGGAGTTTCTATGGCCTGTGATCTTCCCACTATGCTTCCCAAAATACAATCTACACACTCAGGGTGTATATGAAAAGACATAAAGATACACAAATCTTTTAAACATCTTAATGGTTATATGTATTTTCAGGTATATTTGAAAGGAAATTTAATTTTCATATCAGGACTGACTTTTACAGATGTTTGCTCCGAATGAAGCTTTTAAAAATTTAAAAGTCAACGTAAACACAATATAGAGAAATCACAATCCTGGCGTATGTGGACATGGTACAAATTTTCAAGTGGCATGTAAATGACTAAGTCTAGAGAACTACCTGCTTCATGTCATTCTACCTTCCAGCAAACCAGGTAGCACCTTGAGTCTTTTGCATCCCTAGTGTGTCTGTCTCTACATTTACAGAACATGAAAGATGCACATCAAGTGCATGATGAGTTAGAGGAAACAGCAGTGAGACCCTGAAGGTGCCTATTCCATTACTAGAAACCTCTTGCCTAGGCTAATGCAGGGAACTTTGAGGGGCTGCAGACATTTGTGTAGCAAGCAAAACATTGGATGAGAAAATGGCCCAGTCTGAACTGTGATTAGATTTGAGCAAAGGGAATTTATAAATGATTACCAAAAATCAAGGAAGGGAAATATTCCTGAGTCCCAGCTCTATCATTTACTGATGGTCTTCAAAAATAAGAAAATGTCACAGAGATTCAAACAGATTAAAAAAACCATTCGAGGCAATAGTCGTTGGAAGTAGCAGTTATTGTCCCAGTTGGGATTAAATGATTTGGGCAAAGCTGGTTTCCAATCAATCCTCTAATTTGCTTCCCAATTAACCTGTCTGAGTTTAGGTTTTTGTGATCATGATAGTTTTATTCTGGATGGAAATTATTTAACAAACATGTATAATTGTTCATTTTTCTTCTATGTAGAGAAGCAGTGAACACCGTCTTGCAAATGGATGGATGTTCCAGGGACCAGGCAAATGATATCTCAGCCTTGTTAGCTGCTATTGTTATTCTATAAAGACTGAAGTATGTTCTACAAAAACACCTTACTAAAGTCTGTTCAACTCACACCATTCAAAATTAACTGTGCTTGGGAGTTAGAATTAAAACAGATGGATCGATAGTTGATTTCTATTCTGTGCCAATCATGCTATTCCTCTTATTTATATAATCTGCTTCTGAGAACTAGTTAAATTTTCTATATGTTCAATAAAAAGGCTGATGGTCTATTTAAAATCATGTCTTAACAATCATGTAACAGGGAGAGTTAGTTGTTTTCCAATATCTATTAGACAGTTTTTTCCATAGTCATAAACCTTCCGTTATTCTCCGTGCCCTTGGTCATCTGGGAAAATGACTGCATTTCCTTTCTTTCCCTGCTGCTAAATATAATCATGTGACTAATTTTTGATCAGTGGGACACAAGCAAAATGTCATGTACTACTTTCAGCAAATGTAGCTAAAACAATAAAGTTTACCATTCTTTTCTTTTACCCCTACCTCCTTTCTGCTGGAGCAAAGGTGTGATTGGTGTTGGCATTCCAACAGCTATCTTGCCCCAAACAGTGTGTCCTCGGGAATAAAAAATTCATGCCCAGAAGAGCAAACTAATATAATTAAAGGAAATGAGTCCCTGTCAAAGCAGACTGTAGCAGCTCTGGGCTAACTGCTTCCCCATTTCATGAGCATGAAAGATAAATTGTTGTCTTGTTTAAACTGATATTTTGGGTGTCGATGGCAGCTGAACCTAGTCAGAAGTGAAATTCTTTGTTAACAGAAGACCTACTATATCACAGTGGTTTGATTTTCCATTTGATTTTGATTTTTACAAGTCTCCGTGTATTGACTGTGTATTAAGTGAATTTCCATATAAATTGGCTTTTAAAATATTAGAAACAGATGTTATTTTGGATTCATTAAATTAAAACACCCTGCTATGACATTCATCAAGAACCTAATCCACAAGTAATTGCTTAGGACTTGATGGGTTATAATCAAAATTTAAAAGAAATATGAAAAACTGCCAAACAGTATTGTCAAAGAGAATTGATTTCAAACAATTCAGAATGAAAATTCAACTGGCCTCTTCTACACATTAACCTAGATGTTGATGTGACTTTCTCTAAGATCGAGGCAGAAACTCACATTATCAAAACAAAGCAGTGGAAAGCTCAACAGCAAAGCATTCTGGGGTAAGTCTTGCTAATACAGTGAGGAAAACTGGAAAGTGGATTTTTGTTTAGGACAATACTTCACCCTTTTGTAGCAGACTTATAAAGGCTAGCAAACAGCTTCCCCAAACCAAGTTTTCTCCACGCTATTAGTTCAGCTTACCAACTATGAAAGGATTTTTGGAGGGGAGAAGAAAGAAGTAAATCTATTCGATGCTGCCAGAATGTCTTACATGGGTAGCAATAAACCTGGTAACCTGCAGCAACCGACAAGATAAAATGTAAGTCTCACTCTCACAAAGCAAGAGTTCCAAAACAAAGAATAAAATTACCAAATCTCGTAATGGGTGGGCGGAAAATTTTGATGAGGCACATTCCTGAATTAACAATGTAGGAAAGAAACAAAAAGGACAAGAGTGTAAAAAAAAAAGAACAAAAACAAAAACAAAGTAGACGCTCAAGGGACTATCTCAACCCATGCAAACCTTATTTTACTAAGGGAGACTTTAAAATAAGAAAATTTTCTGACAGGTGTTATCTGCTTAGGCAGGTTTTATTTAACCAATGAATGGTATGGCAAAAGAACATGAAATAAGACTAAATTGTTCTGGGCTTTAGTATATAAGTCATGTCACACGTGCAAGTCAATGATAAGGGATGCATTACACATCCTTCACATGTTATGACACCATTCAAAGGACCTTAATAGAATCCAAATAATCTTCCAGCAAAAGGAATAATAAAGTAGTTGTTCAACACTAAGCATAATAGATTTTTGTCTACCAGCATTTTCTTACACAAGTCCAAAATGGATATAGCTGTAGTAAAACTTCTTCTCCCATTTTCCAGCTAATGAAAAATGTTAACTCAAAACACAATTTCATGTTGACACAATTTCTGGGCTTATTTTTGTGATTTGGTACTAAAAATTCAGGAAGACATTAAGAAATTAGGAGATTTTCAAATCTGGGAAAGGTGAAGGCAAATTAGAGCAGCAGATGTAGGGGGGGAAAAAAGAGTAACTGTAAGCAGAATTCTCCAGAGAACACCTGACTGAGAGATTGTCTTTTTGAAGCAAAAAGATTCAGTCTCGCAAGTCTTCAAGGAGGTCTTAACCTGTTTCCAGTTTTGTTCATTCACGGCTCTTTGTTTTTGCTGCCTTATGATTTTTCCTTTAGGAAATGTTGACAAAGGCCAGGGCTATTGTAAAACTGATGAATGATGTGACACAGCCATCCAAACTGTTCTTATGCGAGCTTCTCTCACTGCTATTTTTTCTGTCTATTGACCTTTTCAGTTACAAGCATCCACATAAATGATGACCATTCACCCCTCTAAACAAGAATGATGCTTAGATTCCTCAAAGACCAAATGGCATGGTCTTTGTGAAGTATTTTCAATTGTTCTACTGAAAAGTAAAGCAAAGTCAAGCCTTAAAAAAAATACATTTTTATGATGGGTTAAATTTTGTTCTGCTAGAGAGAGATAAAAGAGAATCATCTTTTTAACCAGCCCAAGCATATCTCTCTCCACCTCAGAGAGGTAGTGCAATGCAGTGGTTAAGAAAATTGACTCTGGAGTCAACTGGACTATAGTCCAGGATGCGTCTGTAATCATGAAATACATGGTCGAAAACAGGTGATACGTTCCATGACATCAATGACAGAAATGTCACTGGGAACATGACAAGGGAAGTGAAAGAAAAAGAAACAACTGGGACTATATCACATTAAAAAGTTTTTTATAGAGGGAAAGAAATATCAGAATAAAGACAGTCCAGTGAATTTCCATATCACATAAAATCGGTTAATAACAAGGTATATAAAGAATTCATGTAATTTATCAACAAAAAAAACTACCCAATTAAGAAATGAAATATGACACTTTTCCAAAGAAGATATACAGATAAGGAAGCAAACTAAGTGGCCATTGATAGGTGTTTAGATAAGAAAAAATGTAGTATATATACACAATGGATTACCATGCAAGTGTAAGGAAAGAGGAAATTTTCTCATTTGCAGCAAAAGAGAGGGAACTACTCAAGGAGATTACACAAAGCAAAATTAATCAGAAAGATAAAAACAAATACTGGATAATTTCACCTACCATTGCAACAGAAAGTAAGCAAGCAGGGAAATAGACAAAAGGCTGGATATTGACAACTAAAAGGTTAGTTAATAAGTGGAAAAGGACCCGGAAGGGAAGGGACCCGAACCAGCCTCGAAAGCAGGGACTTTCCAGACCCCTGAAAGCAGAAAGGAATCCAGACCCCTGGTGGGGGTGGAGGCACCACCCAGCAGCCTAGAGACCCCAAGAGAGACCTGAACCAGGATCCCCTTGGCTCTGCATGCAAAAGTGAATCTGTGACCCCCCCCACCTTGCCCCAGCAACCAACAACCAGCAACCAGGTGAGGGGGCGTGACCTGCACCTGGAAAGGGAAGAGACCTGAACCAGCTGCGAAAGCAGAGACTACAATCCAGACCCCTGGTGGGGGTGGAGGCACAGCCTAGCAGCCTAGAGACCCCGAGAGAGACCTGAAGCGCTGGACTGCTTCGCAGCCCCAACGCAGACAAAATAACCCAACAGAAGGACTAAAAACAAAAAGAACAACAACGAAAGACACCTACACTCCTCCTCCATAAAGACCCACAGAAGAAGCCCTATAGCATCTACTAACCAGAATCCCTCTTAGGGTAACACAGAACTGACGGGTTGACCAAGAGGGTCAACTACAAGCTACCAGAAGACTCCAATCAACATGCCAGCAAATAATAGAGCGATAGTCGCTCAATATGTGGAAGAAGTGAGAAAGCAAAGCACAGGAAGGAAGAAAAAGGCAAACACCCCAGCAAGCCCCACAGAAACTAATACACCACCAAAGGAAAGACAAACTTTAGAAACCAACAAATATAATATTGAAGAAATGTGCCATCTCCCAGACAAGGAGTTGAACCTATGCATGTTGAAAGCATACAAAGAGCTAAGGAAAGAATTAGAAAAACATAAGAAAAAGAAGTGAGCAAGGCAGAGAAACTGGTAAGTTAGAAGAAATGCAAAAAATTAAGAAAACAGCAACAAAGATAAAATAAATGAAGAATTGAAGAATAAAATTGAATACCTGAGCAACATTCAGAAAGAAACCCAAGGTCTAAATGGAGCAACAGAAGAGCTCAAAAAACGCAGGGAAAAGTTACAGAAGCAGACTGGATGAAGTTGAGGAACGAATAAGTACACTGGAGGACACTGAAATCGAGAGGAAGAAGAAAGACCGAGAGAGACACAATGTAAGAAAATAGAAGAAAAACTCAGAGATCTGTCCGATTCCTTAAAGAAAGGAAACATAAGAATTATGGGTGTCCCAGAAGGAGGAGAGAGACATGGGTACTGAAAGGCTCTTTAAAGAAATAATGGAGGAAAACATTCCAATCCTGAAGAGAGAAATGGAATTAGACATCCAGGAAGCCAGAAGAACACCAAACTACATCAACGAAAGAAAAACCACAGCAAGACACGTCATTGTAAAACTTCCAAGAGTCCAGGATAAGGAAAAAAATAATGAGATTGGCTAGAGAAAAGAAACAGATAACATACAAAGGAAAACCTATTAGGCTGACCTCAGATTTCTCTGAAGAGACACTCCAAGCAAGAAGAGCATGGAGTCATATCTTCAAAAAACTCCAAGATAAAAAAATGCCAGCCAAGACTACTCTGTCCTGCAAAGCTTTCTTTCCTCTATGAAGGAAGAATAAAAACCTTCCCAGATTAGCAAAGCCTCCAGAAATACGCTACCACTTAATCACCACTCCAAGAAATCTTGAAAGAAGCCCTCAGATTAAAACCAACAGAAGATTAAGCAGACCAAAACAAGGAAGTTAATCAGAACCACAAAATGACAACCAAAAAACCAAATGCAGAATCTCAAATATCAGTAACAGAAAAAAAAAAAGGAAACCCTAACCTCCAAATGACCCTCCAAAAGTCAACACCAGAACAGCAAGTATCAATCATCAGACTCAATGTCAATGGTCTAAATTCAACAATCAAAAAAACACAGAGTAGTAGAACAGATTAAAAAACAAAACCCAACATTCTGCCTCCTGTAAGAAACACACCTAAACACAAAAGATAAGCACAGACTAAAAGTAAAGGGCTGGAAAAAATTCTGCAAGCAAATGGACCCCAGAAGAAAGCAGGAATAGCCATAGTAATAGCAGATAAAGTAAACTTTAGGCTAAAAAAGGTGACAAGGGATAAAGAAGTATACTATATATTGGTAAAAGGGTCAATACATAACAAAGACATATCTATTATTAACATATACTCACCAAATGAGGGAGCACCAGAATTCATCAAACAACTACTAAAAGCACTGAAAACTGACATCGGCGAAAATACATATGCAGTAGGTGATTTCAACACACCACTCTCACTAAAGGACAGCTAAACAAGACAAAAAATAAAGACAAAAGTCCTAAATGAAGAACTAGACCGTATGGACCTAGTAGATATCTACAGAACACTGTAGCCCCAAGGAAAGGAATACACATTCTTCTCAAATGCACATGGAACATTCTCAAAAATCGACCACATATTAGGAAATAAGGAAAATATTAACATGTATACAAAAATTAAAATAGTATCAACTTTTTTTTCCGATCATAAAGGCATCAAACTAGAAATCAACAATGAAAAGAAAGCAAGTAGAATGCCCAGCACATGGAGAATGAATAGCATGTTACTAAATGAAGACTGGGTAACTAAGGAAATTAAGGAAGAAATTAAAACCTTCTTTGAAACAAATGACAAAGAAGACACAACATTCCAAAATGTCTGGGACTCAGCAAAAGCATTTTTAAGAGGAAGGTTCATAGCAATACAGGCTCATATCGAAAAGCAAGAAAATAACCAAAGAAATGACCTAATCTCCCAACTTGATGAACTAGAAAAAGAACAACAAAAAACCCAAAACCCAGCACAAGACAAGAACTAAAAAAAAAAAAAAAAGGAGAAATAAACAAACTAGATAGCAAAAAGACTACTGAGAAAATCAGCAGAACCAAAAGTTGGTTCTTTGAAAAAATAAATAAAATGGATAAACCCCTTGCAAACCTCACAAAGAAGAGAACACTCAAATAAGCAGGATTACAAATGAAAGAGAAGAAATTACAACAGACACATCAGAAATCCAAAGGATAATCAAAGATTACTATGAACACCTATATGCAAATAAATACAACAACAACTTGGATGAGATGAACAGATTCCTGGAAAGATATAACCATCCAAAACTAAACAAAAAAGAAATAGAGAACTTAAACAACCAATCACTAGCAGTGAGATTGAAGCAGTCATGAAAACACTACCTAAAAACAAAAGTCCAGGACCAGATGAATGAACGAATTCTACCAGACATTCAAAGAGGAAATAATGCCAGCACTACTAAAACTTTTCAAAAAAATTGAGAAAGAAGGAAAACTGCCAAACACATTCTATGCAGCAAACATCACTCTCAGACCAAAACCAAATAAGGACAGTACCAAGAAAGAAAACTATAGACCAATTTCCCCAATGAACACAGATGCAAAATCTTTAAATAAAATCTTGGCAAACCGAATCCAACGATGCATAAAAAGCATTATTCACCATGACCAACTAATAAGATTCATCCCAGGGGCACAGGGATGGTTCAACATTCGAAAACCAATTAATATAATCCACCACAAAGAGAAAACCAAAAACCATATGGTCATATCAATAGATGCAGAGAAAGCATTTGATAAAGTTCAACACCCATTTATGACAAAAGCTCTTGAAAAGTTGGGGATAAAAGGAACATATCTCAATATAATAAAAGCCATCTATAACAAACCTACAGCAAACATCATCTTAAATGGGGAAAAACTAAAATCATTCCAACTAAGATCTGGAACCAGACAAGGATACCCACTCTCTCCACTACTTTTCAACATTGTACTGGAAGTTCTAGCAAGGGCAATAAGAGAAGAGAAAAACATAAAAGGAGTACAGATAGGGAAAGAAGAACTGAAACTCTCATTTTATGCAGACAATACAATTCTTTATGTAGAGAACCCAAAAAAAAATCCACAGAAAAACTTCTTGAAACAATAAACCAGTTCAGCAAAGTAGCTGGTTACAAAATCAACACACAGAAGTTTTCCTATACACAAAAATTCAAACAGAAGAAGAAGAAATAAAAGAAAAGAAAACATCCCAATTACCATAGCACCAAAAAAAAAAAAAATACCTAGGGGTAAACCTAACAAGGCACGTGAAAGATCTATATAAAGAAAACTTCAACACTCTGCTAAAGGAGATAGAAGAAGACATAAAGAAATGGAAAGACATTCCCTGCTCATGGATTGAAAAAATTAACATCATCAAAATGGCCATCCTACCAAAAGCAATCTACAAATTCAATCCAATCCCTATAAAAATTCCAACAACATTCTTCAAAGATATAGAACAAAAAATTACAGAAATTTATATGGAATAACAAAAGACCTCGATTATAGAAAAATCTCCTGACCAGAAAAAGAGAGAATGGAGGAATTACTATTCCAGACTTCAAACTATACTACAAAGCCATAGTAATTAAAACAGCTTGGTACTGGTATAAAAACAGACAATCAGACCAATGGAACAGAACTGAATCCCCTGAACTAAAGCCATACATATATATCAACTAATCTTTGACAAAGGAGTGAAAAAATTACGTTGAAACAAGGACAGCCTCTTCAATAAATGATGCTGGGAAAATTGGAACAAGACATGCAAAAAAAATGCACCAAGATACCTTCCTCACACCATGTACAAAAACCAACTCAAAATGGATAAAAGACTTAGATGTAAGACCCAAAACCATTAATTACATAGAGGAAAACCTGGACAAAACCCTTCATGAGTTACAATTCAGAAACCCATTTTTGGCCACATTCATAGATGGCAAAAAAATGAAGGAAAACATAAACAGCTGGGACTACATCAAACTAAAAATCTTTTGTACAGCAAAAGAGATAAAAGAAAAAACAGAATCCCAACAGAGTGGGAAAAAATTTTTGCCCTCCATACAAGTGATAAGGGTGTGATAACAAAGATACACAAAGAACTCACACAACTTGACAAAAACAGAGCAAAGAACCCAGTTGAAAAATGGGGAGAAAATCTAAAAAGACACTTCTCCAAAGAGTAAGTCCAAATGGCTATCAGACACATGAAAAAATGTTCAAAGTCATTAGCAATCATGGAAATGCAATTCAAAACCACAATGAGATACCACCTTACACCAATAAGAATGGCCCACATCCAAAAAGCAGAAACAAGTGTTGGTGTGGATGTGGAGAGAAAGGAACACTTTTACACTGCTGGTGGGAATGTAAACTGGTCCAGCCACTATGGAAAGCAGTGTGGAGGACCCTCAAACTTACGAAAATGGAGCTACCATTTGACTCAGCAATCACTCGTCTGGGAATCTACCCAAAAGAGACCTCAGTGTGGGTACAAAGGGACACCTGTGTTCAGATGTTTATTGCAGCACTATTTATAATTGCAAGGTCCTGGAAACAACCCAAATGTCCCAAGACAGATGACTGGATGAAAAAGATGTGGTATATATACACAATGGAATATTACGCATCAATAAAAAATGACAAATTTGATGAATTTTTGGTAACATGGATGTACCTAAAAGAAATCATACTAGCAGAAACAAGTCAAAGGAAAAAAACAAAAACCAAATGGTCTCACTAATATATGGACAACCAAATGAAAGTACACAACTGCGGGAGGGGACCAGCTGGAGTGGCCAGGGAGGGGATGTGTTGGGGGACCCCCAGGGATCACAGTGATGTGAAATATATATATAAATAAATATTTTTTTAAAAAGGAAGTGGAAAATGGAGGAGTCTGGGAGCAAGGGTAGAAAGAGTAAAATGGGTGGGGGTGGGGATGGGATGGGGTGTGTGTGTGTGTGTGTGTCTGTGTCTATGTGTGTGTTCCCCTCAAACCAAAACAAAAATGTGAAGGCTGTGAGTAAGTGAATCCACAAGAGTTTACTTGTCTGTACTTCTGTTTTCTCATATCTAAAACAGGGATAGTAACTGCACTTGCCTTAATAGGATCACAGTGTAAATTGGTTAGTGAACAAAAAGTACAGTTAGATGTAACATGATATGTGTAGCTCTTACTACATGTGTATCAGATGCTAGGTGCTATTAGTAGTATCCTAACACCAAACAACAGGGCTAGTCAGCAAAACAGATGCACTGCTGCTTCTATCATGTTTACAGCCATCACGAAGTATAGATCCTGGTCCTGAGTACTGCACTTTAAGCTTTCAAAAATGTTCTCAGAACAAGGTGATGTATGATGTCTTACTTTTGGTCTTTAATGTTAACATTACTCCTCTCCTCCTACTATCTATGGAACTGCCTGTAGCGTAAATGAGTTGGTCAGGTTTTCACCTCCATTAGACTCTATGACCAGCACCTACGGTGCTGCGCCCTCCCCAGGTTTGTACATGCCTGGCCCAGTGGTTGTGCACATGCGTGAGTGTGCTCACCGGGCCTGAGATGCAGAGATAAAAGGACCACCTCATGGTGGTTCAGACTCAAGTGGCTGTTCCTTTGCTGTTCATTATTAAAACGTCTGAAAAGATAATTTCAAAGTCTCTGACATTCTTTAGCTGCTATAACCCATGATGAACCTACTCGGATGGGGATGGTTACACTCAACTGCCTCTTTCTGACTCTTGTCGCCTAGCACTTTTCCCCCTTTATCCTCAAAAACATGAACGGTGCTCTCCTAGCTCTAGTCCAGAGCCTTCTTTATGGCCACACTTTCCTCCTCTGGGGACATCTTCTGCAAAACCTGCAGCTTAAAAGACTCCTTTGCTCTGGGAGCTGCTCATGTGTCTAACTGCCCCGGTGATTGTTTCACCTGAATGGAAGGAAGCGTCATGAAATCATGTCATGGAATCACACCAGGTATGTTACTTTTGGACCATTAGCCTCTTCTCTAGCGCATCTGCCTTGCCTAGGCTGGGGAATAATAACTCTTCCCACAATTGTTGTTTAAAAATCAAATAAAGTGATATTAATGGAAAATGTTTACACTTTACATACCCATGTATAATGGACCTTTGATGACTTGGGAAAACCTTTCTCCAGTTAACAGATCCCACTTTTCCTTTTTAGAACAGCCAACTTCATGTTCCATCCCTGTGGACTGGATGAGGCTATTCTCAACTCCTGATGTGCAGTCACCATAGGACTTGGCCACTTAGTGCCTTGGCATCGTTTCTGGCCACAGCCAAGGACTTAGTGGCCAGCCAGGACAACCAGAGTCAATACAGCCCCAGTAGTCTACAGGGAAAGGATATCTTCTTTTGAGAACTACACAAAATCCTAGAGCTGTGAGAAGATTCCCTAAAGGCAAAAACTGCTTAAGGAAGCCAAAACAAGAACCTAGATCAACCCAGATTAAGGAGAACAGCAATTCCTGGTCCAGACAGATCCCATTATGCCTCAAGTTAATATTTTTAAATAAACCAATAAATGCCACTGACTTGTAAGCTAGTTTGAAGTGTTATTCTTAAGTGACATTCTTATTTTTATTCTGAAGTGACATACTTAACCAAGAGTGAGTGCTAGATAACACAGCACTGTGTAATTATCAAGTAAAGCTGTTCACTGCCTTTTTAGTATCTTAAGCTTAATAAATATGAATGCAAATATTTTCCCTCATAAACCATCTCCTTTCTCATTCAAACCCCCAGCTAAGCACCATCATTCTTCCATCACTGATATAGAGGTGTACATGACGGCTCCTCTCTTTTGGCTTCTTCATCTATTTTTAAATTGGTTACAGACATTTTAACACCATTCAGAACCTCAGAGAAAAGCCAATTCACAAGTTTTCTTGAATATGCCTCTAGCTTTCCTCCCCTACTACCTCCTTCAGGTTTTCATTATTTCTTACCTTTACTGCTTACCATGCTTACTAAAATTGCCTGTTCATTTTTCTCTTCCCTTGATTAGGCTCTAGGTACCCTCAGGGAAGGAATTATGTTTCCTCCCAGTATC
This sequence comes from Uropsilus gracilis, assembly GCA_004024945.1. NCBI lineage: Eukaryota > Metazoa > Chordata > Mammalia > Eulipotyphla > Talpidae > Uropsilus > Uropsilus gracilis. The sequence goes on from PVHY01010748.1 coordinate 49,180, forward strand.
CAGCACATATTAAGCACATAATAAATATTTGTTAAACTGAACTAAATAGTTATCCCTGTCTGTTTTCATTCACACTTTGATCCATTATACAAGCTGCGGGTAGAGAAACTACCTGAAATATAACTCTAACACCACCATTCTGGTCCACAAAACTCTCTCATCATGCCCTATTTCTTACCATAATAAATACCCTTCACACTCCAGCACGCATAGCTGCCCCCAATATGACGTCTACGTCAATCTCCCATTACCTCTCCACAAGCATCCCAATGTGAGCCAAGCTTCCCAGCCGCTAAGGCTTTCCTCAACCCATTCTTCCCTTCCTCTGCTAGGACCGCTGTTCCTGTGTTATGGCAATGGTCCCAGGAAGACAGCCAAAGACTTGGAGAGGTGAACAGAAGAGGCTTTATGCATTTACACCGGTGGGCTTGGTGGGAAAGCTCCCCAAGGACTGAGCCCCGAAAGTGAGGGGAGAATGGGTTTTACAGTGTTTCCTGGTAATTGGGAGGTGGTTGCTATGCAGAAGCCAAGTAGCTGATGATCCCTGGATCCCTGATATGCGGAGGAAGATGAGGTGGGTTGTGGTCAGGTCATCCTGACCCTACACTTGGCAGTAGCAGGATGGATAGCGGGGCTGGGAAAGTTCCTCATTCTGGGCTGTTTCTGACTTTTTCCTTGTCACCTGATCTAGCTCTATATCTCTCCAAATATACTTCGATCCCTGACACTGGCTTGTGTAGCCCAGGTCTCCACTAAAGACTTTCCTAGCCACCATGTTACTAATATGAATACACTTTATTTTGGAATTAAACAGTGACACATTCCCAATAATAACACTGACTTCTTCCTACAGTTATCAGGGACCACAGATGGGATGATATCAGGAAGATATCTCAGAAGAAGTAGGAGAAAATGTATGCTTTGAAAATGAGGTGCAGGTGATGTTCATATACCCTTTTTCATCCCTATTAAAAGTCATTGCCCAAGGTCATGGAAACAATCTAAATGCCCCAAAACAGAGGACTGGATGAAAAAAATGTGGTATATATACACGATGGAATATTACTCATCAATTAAAAATGACAAATTTGACAACTTCATAACAACATGGATGCATTTAGAAGAAATCATATTAGCTGAAACAAGCCATAAAGAAAAAGGCAGAAACCAAATGGTTTCACTAATGTATGGGATATAGTGGGAAAAAAAATAAATAAAAGCCTTGAGGAAAGTCAAAACAAGCTAAGCACCAAAATGAAGCGCACAACTATGAACAGGAGGGAAAG
>PVHY01010749.1:0-50615 GCA_004024945.1 Uropsilus gracilis
TGCATTCTTGAGTTCTTCTATTTCTCGTTTTATGCATTGCATCTCCTGTAGTTTCTTATTTAGTGTTTCAATTTCGTTTTTCTGTATGTTGATGATGTTGCCCATTTTACTGCATTCTTGCTTACATTTTTCTACTACTTCTCTTAATTCGTTGAATGCTTCTTCCCTTTTGCTTTCCCTTTTCTCCCCCTCTTCCTTGAATTCTTTGAGTACTTTCATCATTTTGATTCTGAATTCTTTGTCTGACATATGGAGCATTTCTTCCATGTCATCCAAGTTGATTTCTTCAGGTTGCTTATCCTTTGGTGGGGAGTTATTTTTCTTAGGGCTTGCTTGAGTATTTTTGGTCTTCCTCCTTCCTGTGTTTTCCTTTCGGATCTGCTCTACATATTGGGTGACTACTGCTCTAGTATTAGGCATGTTGAAATCTATATAGTTGTGGATAACTTTGCCTATGTGCTTCTGGTAGTATCCTTGATTTCTGAGTTTGCACCGGTGACGCATAGCGGCGCCGGCGCTTTTGGGTTTGGGGTGGAAGCTGCTGGCAGTCAAGACAGCTGGCCAGGCACCCCTGGTTCAAACACACTCAGTTCAGCCTTAACCTGGCTGGGAAGGCTTCTTTCAGTTGCAAAATGCAGAGCTGCCCCTTTGTCCCAGGACTGTTGCCTTGGCAACCAGATGCTGCCTGAGGGGGCGGTCAGGGAGGAGACCTCACCTGACTTCCGTGGAGCTCTCACCCAGCTGCTGGTGCGGTGGCCGAGGGACTTGTGGTTCCCTGTCGCTGGTGAGACTCAGTTGCTGTGAGCCTCAGCCCACACAAGCTGGGCTTTGGGGTGGAAGCTGCTGGCAGTCAAGACAGCTGGCCAGGCACCCCCAGTTCAAACACACTCAGTTCAATTTTATATAATTTTTTAATCTCAATTATCACATTATGATTAAGTACTACCCCATTTGGGAGAAAGGCAACTAAAATGTAGATAAGTTATATGGTTTTCTTAGAATCATCTGGGTTGTGATTGACAATAAATCTGGACCTTTGTGTGTGTGTGTATTTAAAGAAAGAGTCCTCTTTGACTTTGACTTCACCCACTCACACAGATGCAGAGAAGTTTCTGGTACATTTTTTATTGGATAATTTGCATGTGCAAAGGTATAGCTACATCTTGTAATGAGAAAAGCACAGCACCGTAATTGATGTGCTCATTAAAGCTAGGTAATTTTGAAGAACTCCTCAAAAGAAAATAGCTGTGGGGTATCTGATCTAGTTCAGGAGTAACAAATACATGACACATGAACTGCTGGTCACTTCCCTCATATACTGTGACATAATTAAATCATCATGAAACTCTTTTCTGCTCAGCCTGGATTCTTTCAAAAATCTCTCTACACAACACTCTCGTCAGTCACTATTCACTGATATCTGCATGGAAGGTGGAACTTACTTACATATAACTGCTTTATTTTGCAGAAGAGAAAAGGAAAAAATTGTCTAAGCACATGAAGTAAACTAGGGACACTTGAAAGAACTAGTGTCTCCAGCACTAGGAGAGATGTTTCAGGCAGAAAGCTTGAGACCTATTATCACAGTCAATGGGGAAGTGGATAAAACATAGAATTTGCTTCCTCTGATCTGGTATTGCTATTTATGTCTTTCCACCCATTCTGCATTGGACTTAAGAATTTCTGAGTTCTTACCATGTGCCAAAACCCACAATAACCCAGGTATAGCAGACTCTCTTAAAGTATAAACAAAACTTCTTTTATTTATTCTTGAATAACAATAAAAAATGTAATCTAAATAATGAGTTTGGGTTATGCAATCCTCTCCGGAAACTTCCAGTTTGTGAATTTCACACTGCTGATGATGAAAGAAGGTTAAGCCCTTTCAAGGAAATGGGACAGATCACGCAAGTACCATCTGGGGCCTCCTGCCACACTGGCTTCTGCTTAGCCTAAAATGCCAGACTATACCATGGAAACAATAAGAAAAATAACACTTATTAAGTACTCACTACATACAGGTTCCATTTAAAATATATATACTCTCAGGCCTTCACCAGTGATCATTACTGTTCTCAGTCCTGTTTCTGGAAGCAGATACTATTCTAAGTCAGTATACCAGAGTAAATATATATTCCTCTAATCCCTTTTGAACTGTGGAAGCTATTACTTATATGAATGAGCCACCCTATCACAACAGCGAGCCCTTTTTCCTAGGATGGTATAACCTGCCCCCTATCTGCGAAGTCTATTTCTTTTATTATCACAGCTTTGGCCTTAATCATTAGGACTAATCAATCCCTCTTCCCACTATAGTTCTAAAAAAAAAATTAGACCCTTCTTTCTTTCCTTGCAACTGTTCTCTGTTCCTCACCTAAGAGAAACACTAGGGTTCTCAAGGGTTACATCTCTACTACCCAATAAGAATATCATTCACCAACTCTAATGTACTTGCTTGTTTATTGTAAAAAGGGTTTGTTTTTTTTGTTTGTTTGTTTGTTTAGTCCAAGACTCATTCTGATAGGAGCACTGAGAAAGAGGGTAACAAGAAGAAAAGGGATCATAAAGTTTTAGTGTATCCTACCAACAGAAACACATCCAGTATGTTCTCCTTGCCTTTAGAAGGCAGTGAGTCCATGGGAGTGGCAAATGAGTAGAGCCTTTAGAAGGCAGTGAGTCCATGGGAGTGGCAAATGAGTAGATGCATGCAACATGATAAATGGTACAATTCGCTTAATCGTAAACTGCAATAGGAACAAAAGCAAGGGATCAAATCCTTTTGAAGTCCAGTAGAGAAACCTTAAGGAAGAGGAAATATCTGTGTCTGAAAGGATGCACAGGGCTTTATAGCACAGGTGAAAGTGGGAACAGGAAATGGAATGGGAGGGTATTCTAATTAAAGAGTACAGGATATGCAAAGGCATAGAGGCACACTGAAAATAGCTGGAGTAATAAGGTGTTTATCAATTTTTGTCTTTCCTGATATAGGACATAGAATTTTAAACATCAGAGGTCAATTAGTGCATGGGTTTCAAAAGGAAGGATGAGGGCCTTGATGTCAAATGAGATGATTTTATAAGTACCCATGGATTTAAACCACAAAGAAGTCTTTGTGCAATGGGACTTGGGCAGAAGTAAATACCATACATTGTATGAGGGTGATATTGGAAGCAAGCATACCCTTATAAAGCTAGTTCAGGACTGAAAAGAGAGAGGAGATGTAGGACTGAGAAATAGCATTTTTTTAAGTGGCCAGGAATTTTAACAAGTTGTTACATTGTGGGGTAGGACTTGGAGGCAGCAGAGAAAGGGACTTTGAAGATTGTATAGTGAGAGGCCCCAACAGACTGAAACAGATGACCTAAAGAACCAGACAGGTTTGTTATGTACAAGAGAAGGGAAAAAATAGTGAGCTCAGTAGGTCAGGAATAATACAACCTTCCTCAGAGAACAGTCATGATATAAATGCACTAACACTGTAAGATATTCATGGATTATAATAAATAGAAGAATATTTAATTTGCATGAACCCAAATTTGGAACCAAGGGAAACACAGAAGAAAACACTGAATGGTAATTTGACCCACTTGGATCTATCTGCCCAGTCTAATAAGAGAAAAATGTTTAGCAATGAGTTGCAATTCTGCTATTAACTCACTAGGCTTCAGCACAAGACATTTCACCTGTCTTACTTTCAATTTTCTTATACATAAAAGGAGAGGTTTTTAATAGATCATTCTAGAGCATCTCCTACTAAAACGTGGTGTATTTCTATGAAATTCAGAATTTGGAATTTTCAGCTTTTACTACATGTGTGTTTGTGTTATAATAAAATTTCATTTGAGAGTTGAATGTTACATAATTTTACATGTAACAGCATACTATTCATTTTTTATTGTTTTTCTTAAAAAAATTAAAAAAATAAAATATAAATTAAAAAATAGCTCCTTTAAATTGAATCACTGTTGTAAATTTATTACACATAAAATATTTTCCCAAGGTATTCTTGCCCTGGAAAATGTTTGAGGGTTTTGTTTCATCTTTTCTTTTATCATCTTAATCATTTTTAAATATATAGTTCTATATTGTTAAGAGTATCTTCATTGTTGTGAAGCAGATCTCTGGAACATTTTTTTCATAAATTCAAAATCTACACTCATTAAATAACTCCCTTGTAAGGTTGAGTAATAGTCCATTGTTTGTATATCCATATTTTATTTATCTACTCATCCATCAATGGACATTTGAGTTCTTTCCACCTCCTGGTTATTATGAATAATGGTAGCTTTGACCATGTGTATACAGATATACCTATATGACCCTGCTTTAAATTCTTCTGGATAAATGCCCAGAAGTAAGATTGCTGGTTCATATTGTAGTTCTATTTTTAAGTTTTTGAGGAACCTCCTTTCTACTTTGTTTTATGAGTCTGTTTCCTTCCCTCTGAAAGCTCTGGCAGAATGCGATTCCTCTTCCTCTTCTCTTATGTCCTTTGACAAATTAGATTTGTGACTTTCTTTAGAAGGTCAATATTCCATGGAAAGACTTTAGCCCCCACTGGAGAACTGGCCCTTCATAATAAGAAACCTGAATGAAAGTCCTGATCAATGTTAATTTACTTAGTTTTCATTTTATTTGTAACTCTGATTTTTTTTTTAATGCTGTACTGAGAACAATGACTTGATAAAGTCATCCTCTGTGAAATGTACTCATCTGTCTTTTCCCAGGGAAAAAAAAAAGCCATTTCAAATGATGAGAGTGATGGGAAATAGGACGATATAGTGAGGGGAATGCAGTCTGATGGGGAGAGGGTTTGAGCTAGGAAATTGAAACCTTGAATGCAGAAAAAGATGTAAATGTTGTTTCCCAGATTTTATAGCTCCCAGATGCCTCTTCTAATTGCATAGCTAACCCCGAGTTTATTAAGTTATTTTCCAGAGTCAAACTCATTTGTATACATGTCAGAATGTAAACTGAATTTAAAAAGTAAGGTCCTTGGATTAGAATTCAGGAATGATAAACAAACTCATTTAGAATGTAAGATTTGCATGTCATTTGCATGTGCCCAAATGCAATTACATGTGCTCTGTAAATATGCATTTCACATTTATTTGTCATGATAGAACAGTATGGAAGAAATTAATTGCCACAGATTTTTTTTTTAATATTTAAAGAAAAAATGATGGCTCTTAAAATAGACTCTGCTAGTGCATGATTCAATATGCAGAAACTGGCAAGAAGAGATAAGGATCCATCGAAACCTATAAATTCCCGCTGCAACATCTGTAGTAGTTCAAATCGCATGGTTTATGGAGGCCCCTTTTGCCTTCACCATGGGTATTACCATAGCGTGGTGGAGATTTATCACTGGCTCCGTGCAAGGACAGTTTTACTAGCAAAGCTTTAAAAAGGGGAGGGGGGAAACTGTTTCTTCTTTGAAAGTTCAGGATTGAGTTGAAATGAAATAGCTGCTCAAGGTTAAAACTTCTAGACAAGTCAGTTTCCTAGCCTTTCCACTGTCTGCAGTCTGCTCCTTCTCTCTCTTTTTACATTTCATAGCAAAAGGTATCTTGAATAACCAAGATAATATACTACGCTAAATCTAAAAGACACCTTAGAATTGGGAGGCCTCAGGTACTAGGCATTAATGTCAGTATGGCAAGGATTATTATTTTACTGAAATTTTTAGGTTAACACATAGTTAAATTTATTTTAATGTGAACCCTACGAGTTTCAACACAGATATACTAATTTAACCACCACCATAGAATACTAACAGTTCCATCAGCCCCAAAGAACTCCCTTGGGTTATTCTTTTATAATTATACCCTTCCCCCCAGTCTCTAAAAGCACTAATCTGATCTCCATCATTCGCGATTTATCTCTTTAAGGGTGTCATAAAAATGGATTCATGTAATAGATGGCATTTTGAGATTGGCTTCTTTCACTTGACTTTGTTTTTGTGATTCATCTGAGTTGTATATATCAATAGTTAATTCCTTTATATTGCTGAGTAATACTCAGTTGTACAAATATACCACAATTCATCATATACTCACCACGAAAGGACATTTGGTTTGTTTTCAGTTTGGGCATAGAGAGGTACGAGCATTCATTTTCAGTCATTGCTTTCAGTTCTTTAGGTAAATTCCTAGCAGTGAAATTACTGGGTCACATGATAACTGTTTAACTACTGTACTAGTTTGCATTGCGACCAGCAATGTATTAGGGTTCTGCTTCTTTCAAGCACTTAAAATTGCTAATTTTTTAAATAGTCTAATAAATCTGTTGTGAGATATTATTGTAGTTTTAATTTATATTCTGTTATACAAATTGATATTGAATGAAGGAAAACTTTTGATAATATAGGTAATGCATGATTTTGTGAGCATATTAACTCATTTAAACTTCATCATCTTGTTCATTGTTCCCTGTAAAAGGTGAGAAAATCAAAGCAGAGAGAGATTACATGTAAGTAGGACATAAAAGTAGAAAGCAATAAGTCAGAGGAGGTAGACTTTCACTGATCGTGGATCCCAAATATGCCATTAAAAACTCAGACACCAAATAACATAAACCTGTGGAAGAGCCTGAACTGAACATCAGATTCATTTCTCCATCTGCGGCGCTAAAAACTACCAAATACACTAGCCATCTGTCTACTTATTTCTCTTAAATCAACAGAGTCCTTATGCCCTTAGTAGAAATAGAAGCCACCTGCCTTCCCTGGGTACACTGGACAAGGATGGTAAGCCATTAGTGAGCAAGTGGGGCAATAGAACAAATGCAGAACTCTTAATAAGCAGATGCCCAAAGCCTCTTTGTCACATACCAATTTAATTTTAATATTAATAATTATATGCCTCCAAATAAACTGAACACCTTCCACCTAACACATGCTGATCTGTCACATTAAACAGAGATACATGGTGTGCTTTGAAAAGCATTATATATGAAATTAGAAGTCTTGAATTCAGATTTTATTTGAGTCATTTTCCATCTCTACTCTTCTCCAGTCCTCTATATGCCCATGTACAAAAGTAAAAGGTAAAAATTATTTTGGTCAACATTCCAACCATCACCATGTCCTGTCTGGTCTACCTACAAAATATATCTTCCATATACCTGGTGCTTTTCATCTCCACCATGTTTCTCTTTCCATTCTATTCCTTGCCTGGACTACTATAATAGCCTCTTACTTGGTCTGCCAGACTAAAATAAGAGCATATCATCCTCCTGATTAAAACTCTTTAATGACTACTGCTACTTAAAATAAACCCAAACTCCCTACTGTGGCTCACGGAACTCTGGATTTGGTTCTTGAATCTCTCCTACCTTCTTACATATCACTCTCTTACTCATTGTGCTCCAACCAAACTCATCTCCAATTCAGTTTTTCAAACAGCTCAAGTCCTTTCCCATAATGATTCTGAAGTTATTTTCTTGTAATATCACCTTGCCAGGAATGCTTTTCTGACTATTCTTTTGAACATTGCCTTCTTTGTTGACACTCATCATCCTAGCTTTATTTCATAGAACTTACTATAAACAATGATAATAATTACTATATGTTACATATATTCATGTTTTTTACAATAACTGTAAATTATTATACACTTTATATATACTATATTGTATTATTTTTCAGTTCTCATGAGAACAGAGACCTTGATTACATATATACTGGCTCCCACTGTCTGGCATATATTAGGTTTGATATATATTTTTTGAATAAATGGCTATCTCTTTAAGCACTGATATTTCTCTTCTGAGCTCATTTTACTTACCTTTGTGAACTGGGCTACCTCACAAGGCCATTGTATCAAATGAGACAAAGCATATTGAGACACTAAATTAAGTATTATGAATATCATCATCATTAGCATTATCCAAGGTATTTTCCCATTGAATTTTGTTATAGATTTTTGGGGGTGTGCCTTATCTAAGGGAACCTTTCAATGAGAGGTTCTTTTTCTTTTCTTTTGTGCAATAGGCATCTGGCAATAACTGGTTCATAGCTTGATTCAAGGTGCCACAGCTCTTTATCATCAAGTTATAGTCTTAGGTATTACTTTAGCCAGTATATTTTCAGAAGGGATGGTCTCAGGCATTTGAGGAAGAGGGGAGGAAAGAATTAAGATCACGAAATTGTTAAATACATAATATCAATGCTGACAGATTTCTGAAAGGTTATAAAATCCTATGGCTTGCAGATTCCTGCTGTTCTTGGAGGCTTGAAGGACAAAAATTACTAAGTGTCCAAGGTTATTAATTGAATAGTGTAACGACTGATGAATGGCAGACACTTGATTAACATCTGTTCAATGACTGACATTGAATATTTTTTTCTGGAAATGCTCCAAATTAACTGATTCCAGATTTAAATTTTGCCAACAGTTAAGCCATTTAATTATTTATTTATTTACTTACTTATGAGACACTGACTGCCTTATGGATACAAAAACAATTAGGAAATGATTTCCTGACGTCAAGATGTTCTCAGTCCAATGAAGAAGGCAGATAAGTATTCCAATAGTTGGGGACTGAGCTTCCTTTTCTCTCAGTGAGTCCAGATGCCTGGGTTCTTTTTTGGTCTCTGCCATTCATCACACATGCAAAATCTTAGCTACTTTGTCTGTCATCTCTGAACCTCTTTAAAATGAAGAAATTTGCAATAAGTATTTCATAAGTTTGTGGGGCAGCATAATGTGTAGATGCACATAAACGAGCTTAAGACACTGCTTGCCATGTAGCAGGATTTCTAAAATGTTAGTTAACATTAGTAATAGCCCCAAAATAATGAAACTTCAAAAATGCCTGTCTAAGATAAGTAGTATTGATGGTGTTTGGTCCCAACTCTCCAACTTCTATACCCAGGAATTCCCCACATTATGATTCTACTGCACTATTTATTCAAACTTCTTTTCCTTTACACATGACCTTCTCTTGGACTTTGAAATGTGAGGTCTAGGCTTTCACATCCCCACCCCCTCCTTGCCCTTTACACTGGACTGACAAACTCCCAACTGCAACCCCACATGTTAATAGTTTTAGGGGGAAAAAAATCTTTTGATAATTAAGCCAGTGGAATTTAGAAATCAACAGAACAGTACATTTTCCCAGCAGAGCCAAGAAATTAATTAGGAGCAATTTTCTGTCAGAAACAATTTCCATAATTTTAAGTTAAAAAGAAGCAGAAAATCACTTTTTGTGGGTGTTTATTTTTTTTCTCTTCTTCTTTCCATTCTAAACTGATTTAACTCCTGGAAAGACAAATTCTTTCAAATACTCTATTTTCTGTTCCTCAGATTTTTTTCCCCCTGAGGTATGCTCCAGCCTCTCTCTGACTGGTTGTATTTAAGGGTGAAGAGGAATCGTATGAGACAGAGATTTTTTTGATCCCCTCCCTCATCCCATAGGGTATAACTTGTACTTTTCCAACAGAGTAATTGCAAAATATGTACATTCCTGTCCAAAGAGAGTAGAGGGAACATATGATGCTTTTGAAAAGGAATCTCAGAGGAAAGGAACGGAAGTCATGGTAGAATGACTGCAGGTCCTGCTGAGCCATCAGGTACATAAGTCTGCTTTCTGGAGAGACATTAGGCATTGTAGCTATCTGCACAGATTCAAACTCTGGGGCCATATTATTTGGGAACACACCTCAACTCTATTCCTTCACTTTGTGATCTTGGAAAAAGTTCTTTAATTTCTCTGTAACTTAGTTTTCTCAATAAAGTAGTTATGATGGCTCACTGAGCTCATATGTCAGCATGAAGATTACAATGCCTGGCATGTAGTTAGTGCTTATGACTCCCTTGGTCATCGTAAAATGATACTGATGATGATGATGAAGATTATGATGATGATGATGATGATGATGATGATGATGATGATGATGATGATGATGGATAGGTAGGCCCAAAGTCCAAAAGTAGAGATCCAAGCTCTTGCTGATATTATCTTGGACTTGAATATTCTGGTTCCAGGCTCATAATTGCCAATACTAAAAAGCTTCTATTCCAACATCCCTTTGTTTTATAAGACAACTTAGCAAAGATCATTGGTTATGAGATATAAAGATATATCAAAGAAAATATCACTAATGATAGTGTTTATACAAAGGTTTACAGATGATTTGCTCTTTTATATCAGATGTAAGGGTACTCCTATAGTTTCATTATTCTTATTTTCTTACTATTTAAGCATGAGAGGAAAAGAAGGGGTAGAGTTACAACTCAGTCTAGGGAATGGATTGTAACTGACAGCCTCGAAAATACCTAAAGCACAGTCTATTGTTAACAACCTTTACTATTGCACAGTTAATATTTTTGGCTAATAGTGAGTTATTATCATGCATAATTGCCTTATTTTTTTCTTAGTTTTATCAAAATCTGAATGTTTCAGTCCATGTATAAGCAAAAATAAAGCACTCCAAATATTTAAAACAAGGGGGATTCGTGTAGAGAACTGGTACCAGTTGAGAAGCAAGAGAGTGGTGAACAAACCCAGAGGTTAGCAACAATGGGAAGGCAAAGTCACCCTAGGCTGGAAGATCAGAAGAAGGATGGTTGGTGCAGGTTTCCAGGAGTTAAAATTCCTGGAAGAAGCTAGAACCTTGACCACCTGTCCACATGGTGGAAATTTAGCAACTGCCAGAGACACCTCCTTTGGAGGGATGGAACACTCATTTCTCTCTCTTCCACTGTGAATCTTGGCATTGGACAGTCAACCTGTATTTGATCCCTAGCTTTAACACTTACTATGCAATTTCCTGTTTCCTTTCAGTACCTCTTGACTGTGTGGCCCATTTGTAAAGAAGGCAACCACCACCTGAGGTTTGCCACATTCTCTAGTACATGGAAAGTTGTATCTATGAGGACTTTCCAAATATGAAAGCATACCTGTTCACAGAACAACATGCCTGCACTTTTTAGAAGCTCAATAAATGACTACTGCTTTGAGTATAGGTTGCTAACTGCAAGGGGCAATTCTCAAGAGCCAAACAGTCAGACAATCTAAGAATTAGGATGATGTGTGCACAGTAGAAAGTGGCAGAGAATATGAAGACTGAAACAGAGCTTTCACCTCAGTGATTTTCTTGGGTTTTTCAATAGTGTGGGCAAGGAAAAATGATTGTGTTTGGATGTCTATAGCATGGAATCTAGGGAGAAATGAGCCTTAAGGAATCTCCCCATCACCCACAGGAGATAGCCCGATGTCATCAGCAAAGCATTGAGGAATTTACCATCTGTCCCAAAAGATTTTTCCATCTTTCTCTCTTAGACATACTGAGCTTTTCACTTGGTACTTATATAGATGCTGCATTTTATCATGTCTATGCCTTTGCTCACTGGAATTTTCTCGAAAATATCCCCTTTCCCATAGGCTCCTATTTGGTAATTCATTAATGTACTTATTTAGTTGGTGAGTGAATAAAGCTCCTGCTCTGTGCCAGACAGGGACATTTAGTCTCCGGGGGGGGAGAAGAAAAACTGTTAATAATCATACAAATAGGTAAAGATGAACAATCAGGTTAAAAGAAACACTGCAATGAAACTTACAGTATACCCTAGATAGGTTGCATTATTAGGCTTTCTGAGGCAGGATATTTAAGTTGATCCTTGAAGGAAGTTTCTGGTGCCCCTTAGACCAGTTTGATGACTAAATTTTTTATAAACTTATTCAAAAGGCAGGTTGGAGCACTGAAAGTCACCACCCCATAAGAAGGCGGGTTGCACTAAAATGGGATCCTTCCTTTCCTCCTGGCCTCCGCAGCAGCTCCCAAAAATAGGAAGCGAACGGAATTGTGTTTGTATTTGAAGCTGAAATTATTTTTGTTTCTCTCATCTCTCCATGCTTCCTCTGCCAGCATGCTTCTCACCCCATCTCAGTATTTATGTTTAGTGTCATGAGGAACCTTACATGCACATCTCCCACGTGCCAAACATGTGCTCAGCACTTCATGTGCCTCTTCACATGAAATCCTCATGGCCATGTGCTGAAGTCAGTATTACAGCTCTCACTTTACAAATAGGGAAACTGAGACTTGGTGAAGTTAAGGAACTTGCCAGTTTTACATAGGTAGTAAGTGTCATAGCTAAGGTTCCAGGGCCCCAGTCACACTCTCTGGTTCTAGCACACTGGTTAGTACACTCGTTAGTGCACGTATCTGCTTACTTTCCTCCAGAAGTCTCTCACATGTGAGGACAGCAACCTGGCAACCTTTCAGACCTTTCCTTTTCCAGGTCAGCCTCTCCAATCTTAAGGTTTCGTTCCAAAGATGGCAAATCCAAAGCCTCCCCCGATAATTGTCCTCCTCTCAAGGGGGACTGCTTTCTTTCTTTGGAGAGCAAATCTAAGCATATTACTCCACAAGACAGATTCATCCCACTCCCACTGACCTCCAGCTGAAAATCAGTACCTTACCATGGCTAATCAAGTCATGTCTGACTGACACATTATAGCCTTCCATTCTTACGTTTTAGCAATAACCTAACCCAACACTTTTATTGTCTCTCAATTTCTCTTCCTACAATGTATACCCCTGTGCCTACAACAGACTTCATTTAGTTGACTCCTATTTATGGGACATTAAATCTTCCTAAGGAAAGTTTGCTCTGACGGTGTAAGATATAGTGAATGCCTTTCTTTCATGTTCACACAACTCCACTAGTTTCTAGATTCCTATTTTTAGCATGCTGGATTGTGATTGTCATTTTATATCTTACTGCCTGTCTACAAGCTCCTAAAATGTAGAAAATAGGTTTGACTTTCCCTCCATCATATCCCCTGTGGTTGGCATGTATTAGGTGTTCAGTGAAAATTAGAGGTTAGAAGAAAGAATAGGAAGAGATAGGGAAAAAGGAAAGAGAGAACAAAGACTCAACGACATATCTGACCCATGGAGGGCACACAGCATATTAACATACCCGAGGAGAAAGTCATCATCTCCCCCAGTGACTAACAAGGCATGCTCCTACATACCTCCAGAGCCTTCTGTAAGACCACACAATCTCTCCATCGCCTTGCTCTCACATACTCCTTGCAGCAGTTCTGAGAAGCAGAGTCCCATTCTGTAGATGGCTGAATTAAGATCTAGGAATGTTGCCCTGCTTCAGAGGTGAAATAAGCAGAATTGAAATTCACATTATTAATCACTCATTCAACTGTTTAGTTATTCAGTAAATGTGCTTTGACTAATGCATTCCTCAAACAGAAGAATTAAACTTGATTCTTGATCTAGAGAGCTTGAAGAAGTAGAGCAATACAGTGCAGTTTTTGCAACAGGTAGAAATGTGTATAGAGTGCCACGAGAGCCCCAAGGGGAACAGGAAGCTGTGTCTAGAGTAGGGGTGCTGGAGTTGGGCATTCAGGGAGAATAAGAGCTTTTCAGTTCAATAAAGCAGGGGAGTGTTTTCATTTTTTAAAACATTACATTTATTTATACATATAGCTTTGTTGGAGAGAAGTAACGGATGCATAAAGATATTCAATCATAAAAATACATTAGGGTAAATTCTGTAGTGGAAGTGGAACAGAAATAAAAATTTAAAGAAAAGATAGAAATGAAAAATTTTCTATTGTTAGGAACTTTGTGTATTTTTTATTTTTTTAAAATAAGGTTTTATTGACTTGCAATACAATTTTTAAGGGAATATGGAATTTATTAGGTATCAAATAAAAAAAATCTAAGCAAAAAAGGACCAAGAGGTTTCCCATTGTCCCTCTAGCAAAAAAGGCTGATGACTGAGTTTGAACACTTCCTGGAGGAGTCTAGTCTGTGTTCACGCAATCATAGCACCAGGTCCAGATCATCTTCCAACCAGAGACTGAGGTCAGGGATTCTCTTAAGCATTTGGCTGGCTAGAGTGATTGGTTAGAAAGTGAATGACTCATTCCCTCTTAGTATTCTCGAGTGGCTTCCTGAACTTACCCTTCGTTGCACCTCCAGTTTTAGCAGAACTGGTGTGTTGAGCCAAAGGTATCCATCCACAGTGGAAGCAGAACTAGTCTGTTACATACTGACTCCTGTTACATACAGGGTTTGCCACAGAATAGTTGGCTTGTTGTCCAAGAAGTGGTGGAGGAAGAGCAGCTCTTCCTCAAAAGTAAATCATTTGAGTCCAACTCTCTATGTGTGTAAACATCACTTTGCCTACCATCGCAGTTCTATTGCCAGTTCCACTATCAGGTTGACCTTCTGTGCCTTTTCTTCCCAGCCCCTTTCCCCTTCTGATAATCACCATACTTGTCATAGAGCCTTAGAGTTATTTTTATTGTCGTTTATTTGTTGGTTATGGTTAATATATATTCCGCATATGAGAAAAACCTTTCAGTATTTATCTTTCACTTTCTGACTTCTTACATGTAGCTTAATCACCTCAAGTCACATCCTGGCTATCATAAAAACAAAAACTCAATCAAAAATGGGCAAAAAAATTGACTAGATAATTCTCTTAAGAAGATATAGACAGCCAACTTCACTTATTATTGGGGCAATGTGATTCAAAACTAAAATTAGATATTGCCTTATTCCCATAAGAATTTCCTATATTAAAAAGACAACATGTTGGTGAGGATGTGGAGAAAAGGAGATATTCTTTTACTGTTGGTGAAAATGTAAATTGGTGCAATCTCTATGGGACCAGTGGAGAGTCCTTAAAAAACAAAAATAGATATTATCATATGACCCAAAAATACCACTACTAGGTATCTAAAGCAGATGAAAACATCAGTTCACTAGGACCTATATGCCCCTAGGCCCATAGCAACATCATTCACAATAGCCAACATATAGAAACAACCTAAATGTGCAATGGAAGTGCATTCTAAGAGGCCCTGAGGAATGAAGGAGAGACCCAGGAAAGGGGAGAGATAGGCAAATACCAGTTCCTCTGATCACTAGAGTCCACAGTCTGCCCCAGCTAACCTTTCTCTGGATCCAGAGTTTAGCCACCCTCCAAGTATATATTGGTCTCCATGTAGAGTTGACTTTTTTAGCAGGGTGGGTTGGTTAATTATTTGGTACCATGTTCAAAACTACTGAACCGACTTAGACATAACAGAGTGAACCAGAGATTAAGACAGTGATGGGAAAGTAAAATTGCTTCTTAGAATTTGTTTCATGACGATACCTATTAAAACACATTTTCAGAAAGAAGGAAATCTTTGCTATATAAATGATAACCATGTAATGAATAAAGAAATTCAAAAACCAGCACGTTGCCCCTCTAGAACTTGGGAATATCTAATGCCAGAAAAGTTGGTACAGGCAATAGGAGAACTGTTAGCCCCTTCAGTAGTTGTAGTTTGATGCAGAATGGTGGAATGAAAGGCCCTGGACAGCCAGGACCCATGAGACCTAGGCTTACATCCCTGCTGTCACTGGTTAGGCCAGCTCTAAGGTCAGTGATGCAATGTGGATACCAAAAGATCTAAAGTGATCACAGGCTATCTATAAAAATGTAATCAATACCAGTAGATGTGTGTATGTGTATACACAGTAGATGCTTATATGTGTAACTATATACAAAGAATGAAAAATTACTATAAGAAATTGGGTCATGCAATTATGAAGACTGACAAGTGCGAACTTCTTCACTTGGCAAACTGGAGACCCCAGGGAGTTGATAGTATAGTTCTAATCTGGTCCAGTCAGAACTGGTAGGTGCAAGAGCTGGGACCACCTGCTATCTCAGTTAGACTTCTAAGGTGGGGAAAAAGCCAATGTCCAAGACAGCCAAGTTGGCTGGCTTATTTAGGAGAAATACTTTAGGGGAAAAAATCTGCTTTACTCAGTCTACTGCTTTAAATGTTAAACTCATCCAAGTATACGGTCTTCCTCCAATGTAAAATGCAGACTCTAAGGACTTTTATATCCCATACTCCTCCTCAGTTCATACTTTATGTCTTCTCCCCCTCCTATGGTTGTTGTCCCCATACTGGTCTCTCTATCTTCAATCTATGTAGCCATTGTCTATTAAGTTAACACTGTAGTCACATGAGAGAAGAATTATTTTTTATTATAGGATATATTGTCCCGGAAAACAAATGTTTAGTATATTGTAGTGTTGTTTTTTGATCCTTAGGAAAGGAACTCTCTTTTGATAATGTAAATGCTGGGGTTTGACTATTAACAGAAGTCATGGTACAAATAAACTTTTCTTTGTCTATGTTATCTAGGATAATTGAAAAGAAGCAATCTTTATTTTTCTGACTTTTTTTTTTTAGCAAATAACAAACATCAGTGAATTTTATTTACTGAGATTATGTTTTAACTGGCATTGTTTTATTTATTTATTTTTAGAGGGGCAGTATTAGTATAAATTTAATCTTATTTTGAAAACCAGAGTGAATGATGTTAGAGTAGACTATTAATTTTTGACTAGAAATATTTTTAGTATTGAATAAACTACAATGTTTTGAGGGAACTAAGTTGGATTTTTTAATTTGAATAAGCAGCAGCAGTTTTTAGGAAACATCAGAACTTTGTAATCTTAAAGAGACTTTTAGGTTAGAAATTCCTGACCTTGGGAAGAGCTATGCTAAGCTGGCTGTAACATTTGAATAGGCAATGCTGTAGGGAGGGGGCAGCAGCTGTGAGTTCAACTGTCTTAAGAAGAGAAAAAAATACTCTGAAACTGTGGGCACTGAGCAGCATTTTGGTGCAGCGGCAGCAGCAGCTAGTGGCAGAAACTTTGATTGAGGCTTAACTTTAAGAGTTAACTCTTTGTAGTGGGGCAGTTTGTAAAAGCTGTGAAAAGTCTTTACAGATTGAATCCTTTAACTTAAGAGCTGGCCTATTTATATTTTGAGTTATTCTTTTTATACTCTATTTAATACTGCTTTTCTGTAATTAAAAAATTTTAAGCTAATTTTATTTTAGAATTAACTCTATTATACACCAAACTGTAAATTACAGCATTTTTAGCATTCTGAAGTTGTTTTTGTGTTTTATCTTTTAAATGTGTTGCCATTTGTTACTGACAGGCTGTCTCTTTTGATAAGAATGGACCTAGTTTTTTAGAGACTTTTTGGTAAGATTATTTTACTTAACTTTGTTAGACAGCATATATATTTTTGATTTATATTAAGATTATCATTAATATTTTTTACAGTTTTTTGAATGTTGTAGTCATGGTAAGTTCTTAACCATCTTAGGTATTGCTGATCTGTTAAGATTACCTTAAAGATCTCCAGTCCCAGGAGCTTAAAAGCTACCTGGCAGGACTTTAAAAACCAGCATGATACTGGAAAGAAAAAATGCTAGCTCTGGGTGATCTTACACTCTCCCAGATGCCAGAGTTTATTAGGCCATGTTTTCCTAGTTTAGGGTAACATTTTAAGGAAAATTATAACCTATTTTTATAACCCTCTTAGAATACTTAACATCCCTTGGCATTTAACATCTATCATATTACTTCTACAAAATGCTCATCTACCTTTTCCCCTTTAACCGGGGCATTTCCCATACCTTCAGTTTTGAGATTCCTCATGCGTCTGGAAATTTTCGGCTCTCTTCCTGTTCACCATTCACTGACGGCTATGGCTTTTACTTGCCTTTATTGTTTTTCTCGTATAGAATGATAGGTATAAATAAAAGTGAGTGTACCATTGAAACGGTCAAGACCAAGCCTCCCCTGACCTTTAGGAGCCAGGTTAGCAGGCTGAAGGAGTTCAATGGCTCTCGGAAAGGAAAAATAAAAGTGGACAGGCAAGGCAAGATAGCAGAGAGATGAAGATGAAGAAGCCCCACGTTGGGCGCCAGGTGTTGGCTGCCAGATGCAAAGTATGAGAAATGAATTGATGAGAAGAGATTGCCCAGCCACAGCCGGGGGTCAGATGGAGGTATGAACCATGAGACAACTTTATTAACAAAAGAAAGGAGTATTTATAGGGACACAGGATGAGGGCCTGTTGAATTTCAAAGAAGACAAACAAACCTGAGAGACAATTAACATTCTAAAGTCTAAGAGTAATTGAGGAAGGGGGAGTGTATGCAGGTGGTCGCTATCTCTGATTTTGGGAGGGCCAGTGGAGCCACTGCATTTTCAGAAGGTCCCAAGTTTTCTAGAGATGGTTAATGAGAGAGGTTTTCCTTATCTCTTCTGGAATGACCCTTCTGGTTTGCAAATGGCGCACAGCAAATCTCTCCCTTTATTCCCCACAAATCTATTTCCCAAGTCCATCCCCAAGTCTATTTCCAAGTTCATGTGGCAGTAGAACTTTCATAGTACACAATTCTGATTACTTCCTGCACATAATTATCTGCACATACTAATCCTGCACATTACTTCCTACACATATATAACTTACTACCCTCAGGATAAATCCTAACCTCTATTTTTTCTCAGAGAAGTATTAAATTGGCATTCCAGGTCCTACAGAATCTGACCTAAGGGGACCCTCTCTCATTCATTTCCCAACAAGTCAGTCACAATGAAGTACTTGTTATTCCCCAAATATGGCAAGGGTCTATCATATATCTTTATTGACCAGTGGTGTTTTTATTTTTCTTTTCTAAAATGTTCTTTTCATACCCCTTGTCCTTCAAACTCTGTTTTCAATTGAACTCTCTCCAGGAAACCTACTGATCACTCAGGTTGGGTTAGGAGCCTGCTCTGTGCTCCCCAGAACACTTTTATACCTTGAGGGAGCTGTCCTTCTCCAATATTCTATGAAACCTAAGGGCAAACACAAAGAGCCAGTGTTACATGTAAAAGGAAACAGGAACACCAGGGCTATCAGGAAGTAGGTACATTCACATCCAAAGGTTGGACCCCCCCCTCAAGGAAGTCATTGTCTTATAGAAGTTCACATTGTTCTGGAGCCCCGGGTGGGCTAGCTTTGATGGTGGGCAAAGCTCATATCAGGTACTGATCTGCATATCTGCAGACCTGTATCTAAATCAAAGTCCTTTGTTAAGACCCCCTCCCTCTCCAAATAATTGTTTGTTACCATGCTTTATCAGTAGCGGGGGGCCCAGCCAGGATTTATGGATTCTTAATTCTGACCCATGACTAAATGAAAATTTCTATAATACAAATTTACTTCTTCACTTCAGGATGTGGTAGACAATACCTTTTTAAAGTTGCAAGTAGGACCAGTCACTTTTTCTGTGTGTCTTTTTAATGACTTCCTAATTGTAAAACTAATAGACATTCGTTCATGAAAAATGTACCAAAGAATACAGAGATATTCAAAGACTACCATCATAGCGCATTGAAATATTTTCTTCCAGATTTTCCCCATGCATATTTTTAAGAAAGTGTTAAAACACCTACCTTATTTTGTTTCTTATTCTTTTATTCTCTAAATAGTACAATGTAAGAATTTTTCATATTAATATAGAGTTTTTCATAACCACTATTTTGAATGACTCGATAATGTTCCATCAAGTAAACCTTCTTACCCCTAATCTATTGAACATTTAATTTAATGTTTTTGTCATTATTAAAAAAATTTTTGTGAAAGCCATTTTTGTGCATGTTTCTCTCTACTTAGAATTTGTTGGGAATCAATGTCTGTGGTTGCTTTACCATGTGAAAATCAGAGCCTTGATCTAGTACCTTTTTATTTTCTCTCCCAAATCTTCCAGACCAAGAAAACAAACACTGACATCAGTGGCTTGAATGTCACTTAGAACAGTGCTTTGCATATGGCTTCTGATTAAGACAATGTGCCCTTCCTCAAATGTGGCCATAAATATTTGCCTTCAGTGAAGTAGATGCCAAGGAGATAATATTGATTGCAAATTACAGCTCTTATAATTAACCAATTTGCACAGCTGGAAGATGGAAATGGTGAAATCATTGCTTCTGAAAGAGGTTGATGGCTTTTCCAAATTTGTCTCTCAAATATGAATCTGACCTAATCCTGGAAATATTCTTAGTGTGATTGCAGACAGACTGAAGAAGTCTCCAAGGCTCTGAACAGAGAAGGATTATCTTTGTTTTTTGCCTGCTGACCATACAACCTCCAACACCCCCGCAAAAATGGGCCTACATTTCCCAGATGCCTTTGTGAGCCTACATAAGCACTCCCTGGGAGTTTAACCTAGTATGTTGTGCTGTCTGCTCCTAACAGGAGGAAGGGAGGTCCAAGCAGCCCCAGGCAGGGCTTCCGGTCTTAGGTCTTATAATTACTGTGGGATCTGACACAGAACAGGTGGGGGTGACAGAGAGCCAGTCTATGTGGCTGGGGTACCAGCTAATCACAGCCATTGGGTAAGCCAAAGCTCAACAGTGAGAGAAAGAGAAGTGTTTGATCTAGACACATCCATAAATGGAATAAGGCTTCAGGCACCCACAAACTAATAAAAACTTTCACTTAGGCCACATGCCTCAGTTTACAAGTAGAATGATAGTTAAATTATTGAATCCTTCCATATCACATTTATTTGGTAAATGGAGAAACTGAAGTTTAGGACAGTGAACGACTTTCCTAAATTCACAGTGTTTAGTGGTACAACTGTATAATAAACTTGGTCTTCTGACTCTTTGAAGTGAATAGGGTAAGTTTTCATAAGTGACTTCACCATTTGATATTAGTAGTAGTTCATATCAGCCAAATGCCCTTTTAAGTGGATAGATTGAGACCTACACTTAACAGAGCACTATTCCCACTGCTCAGGAATCCCTAGAGGTAGAAAGATCATATGTGTATTGAAGATGGGGGGGGGGGGAGAGTCACCAGTCTTTGGTTAATCAAACACTTCAGCAAATCTGTCTTCAGCTTCATTTCCCCCACTACCACAAATTTTCTTCTTTGTCCTCAAACATTTCTTGGATATTTGCCATTCCTAGAATAGACCAAATTCTCTCTCATCTCCAGATTTATGCATATTTCGTTCCCTTTGGATGATTTCCCTTCCTCTTGTAGGTCTTCTCCAGCCTGACTACTTTCGAGGGTGTTACCTAAGCCCCACTTCCCAAGCATACTTAGGCATTTCATTGCTCCCACCTTTGTCTCAGCATGGTCATTCTATAGTATGTTTTTTTTTTCCTTTTGTTGACCTATGGTTCTTTAATGACAAACTATATCTTATTAACCTTCCTTTTAGTACTTAGTTGTTGCTAAACTATATGTTGAATGAATGCAGATGTGCTTGTACGTAGAAACATCTTCCCATGGTATAAGAATGTCAAGACATCCAAAGTTTCATACTTACTGTCCACAAAACCAGCTCTCATAACCCACTAGGTAAATGGATGCTGACCCCTGAAATTTGAGGCTTTTCTCTTCAGGCATGCTCAATTTCTTGCCTGGGTGACCATCCGGTGAAAAGGCACTTAAAACACTGCTTTACCTCAGCAACAATGACACTTGGTCCATATCTGAGTCCCACAAATGCCTGGAAAAAAAGTACTCCCAAGTTCTGATTGAGTTTTTGGATCAATTTGACAGAGCAAAACCTAACTTCAGCCACAAAGGGATAATCTCAGATTAAACCAAGGTTCTTCAGATTTTACCTGTCCATCCAAACCACAATTATTTCTTTTTCTTTTCCCCCATGGGAATTGAAATTTGTTGTTATTACAGTTACAGTTTTTTTCCTTTTATTTTTTTGTTGAGCATTTATTTTATTTTTTATTAAAAAAATATATTTATATATAAATATATTCACATCGTTGTAATTCACATCGTTGTAATCCCAGAGATTTACCCCTCCCACCCTCCCCATCATTTCCCCCCCCTTTCCCCCTCTCCCGAAGTTGTGTGCTTCAGTTTGGTACTTAGTTTGTTTTGACTTTTCCTCATGGCTTTTGTTTATTTTTCCCTATATCCCATATGTTAATGAAACCATTTGGTTTCTGTCTTTTTCTTTTTGACTTGTTTCTGCTAATTTCTGCTAATATCATAAAAGCATCAAATTTGTTATTTTTAATTGATGAGCAATATTCCATAGTATATATATATACACATATATATGTATATATATATGTGTATATATATACATACCACAATTTTTTTCATCCAGTCCTCTGTTTTGAGGCATTTAGGTTGCTTCCAAGTCCTTGCAATTTTAAATAGTGCTGCAGTAAACATCCAAGCACAAGTATCCCTTTGTACCCACATTGAGGTCTCTTTTCAGTAAATTCCCAAAAGAGCAGCTTCTGGGTCAAATAGTATTTCCATTTTCATAAATTTGAGGGTCCTACACACAGCTTTCCATAGTGGCTGGACCAGTTTACATTCCTACCAGCAATGTAAGAGTGTTCCTTTCTCTCTACATCCTTGCCAGTTCCTGTTGGTGCCCATTCTTTGGATGTGGACCATTCTTTTTTTTTTTTTTTTTTTAGACTAAGTTTTGCTATTTTTGCCCATAGAATCGCATGCTCTCGTTGCCGGGGTACCACAGACTCAAGCTATCCCCAGCCTCAGTTTCCCAGGTAGCTGGGATTACAGGTGCACGCCACCACGCCCAGCTTTTTTTTTTTTTTGGAACTAGGTCTCGCTACGGACCCCAAGCGGGGCTCGAACCGCGATCCCTAGCCCTGACTGCTTCATAGGCTGAAGCTTACAGGCACCAGCCACCATGCCCAGCCTGTATGTGGACCATTCTTACTGGTGTAAAGTGGCATCTCATTGTGATTTTGATTTGCATTTCCCTTATTGCTAGTGACATTGAGCAATTTTTCATGTGCCTGTTGGCCATTTGTATTTCCTCTTTGAGAAGTGTCTTTTCCGTTTTTCTCGCCATTTTTTGATTGGGCTTCTTGTTTTGCTTTGGTGTAGTTGTGTGAGTTCCTTGTGGATCTTCGTTATTAAACCCTTATCACTCTGGTTGTGGGCAAACATTTTTTCCCATTCAGTTGAGCTTCTTTTTGTTTTTTCTGTTGTTTCTTTCACTGTACAGAAGATTTTTAGTTTGCTATAGTCCCATATGTTTATGTTTCCCTTCATTTTTTTTTTTTTTGCCATCTGTTGATGGGTCCAGAAAGGGATTTCTGAACTGTGATTCATGGAGGGTTTTACCCAAATTTTTCTCTATGTATATTATGGTTTCAGGTCTGATATTTAAGTCTTTTATCCATTTTGAGTTGATTTTTATACATGGTGTGAGGGAGTTGTCTTGGTCCATTTTTTTGCATGTCTTAGTCCAATTTTCTCAGCACCATTTATAGAAGAGGCTATCTTTGTTCCAAGGTAAGTTTTTCACTCCTTTGTCAAAGATTACTTGACTATATATGTGTGGTTTTATTTCTGGGCACTCAATCCTGTTCCATTGGTCTGATTGTCTGTTTTTGTACCAGCACCAAGCTGTTTTAATTATTATGGCTTTGTAGTATAGTTTGAAGTTTGAAATTGTAATACCTCCATTCTCTTTTTTTCTGGTCAGGAGGCTTTTTGATATTGGAGGTCTTTTGTTATTTCATATTAATTTCAGTAATTTTTGTTCTATCTCTTTAAAATATGTCATTGGGAGTTTTATCGGGATTGCATTGAATCTGTAGATTGCTTTTGGTAGGATGGCCATTTTGATGATATTAATTCTTCCAATCCATGAACAGGGAATGTCTTTCCATTTCCTTGTGTCTTCTTCTATCTCTTTCAGCAATGTTCTAAAATTTTCTTTGTATAGTTCTTTCACGTGTTTTGTTAGGTTTATTCCCAGGTATTTTTTTTTTTTTGGTGCAATGGTAAATGGAGTGGTTTTTCAAATTTCTTTTTCTTCTATTTGACATTTTGCATATAGGAAAGCTACCGACTTCTGTGTGTTGATTTTGTACCCAGCTACCTTACTGAACTGGTTTATTATTTCAAGCAATCTTTCTGTGGATTTTTTTGGGTTATCTATATAGAGAATCATGTCATCAGCATATAATGAGAACTTCAGTTCCTCTTTTCCTATTCGTATCCCTTTTATGTCTTTCTCTTGCATTATTGTTCTAGCTAGAACTTCCAGTGCAATGTTAAAGAGTAGTGGACAGATTGGGCATCCTTGCCTGGTTCCAGATCTTAATGGGAATGATTTTAGGTTTTCCCCATTTAGGATGATATTTGCTGTAGGCTTGTCATAGATGACTTTTATTATGTTGAGGTAAATTCCTTTAATGCCTAATTTTTTCAAGGGCTTTTATCATGAAGGGATGCTGGACTTTGTCGAGTGCTTTCTCTGCATCTATTGATATCATCATGTGGTTTTTGTTTTTCTCTTTGTTTATGTGGTATATTATGTTAATTGATTTGGATGTTGAACCATTCTTGTGCCCCTGGATCTATAGTTTTCTTTCTTGGAGCTGTCATTTTATTTTAGTATGAGTGTGATGTTTGCTTCTCAGAATGTTTGGCCGTTTTCCTTCTTTCTTAATTTTTTGGAAAAGCTTTAGTCGTGCAGGAATTATTTCATCTTTGAATGTCTGGTAGAATTCATTTGTAAAGCCATCAGGTCCTGGGTTTTTGTTTTTAGGTAGAGTTTTGATGACTGCTTCAATTTCAGTGCTTGTGATTGGTTTATTTAAGTTCTCTATATCTTCCTTGTTTAATTTTGGGGATTACAGTAATTATTTCTAAAGCTGCCTCCATTGCTCAGCTCATACGCAACCTTTCCTCAGCCCACCCACTATACATTGTCACTGCTTTAGGTTAACTTCACGCAGTAAATTACATAAATCAAAAGACTGGTCACCTCTGTGTGTGTGCCTCTCTATGCCCCATAGCTCCTCAATGAATGGACAAAGATCTGCCCATATTTTGTTTAGTTTGAACACCTAATGCCAGAAAAAAGATAATGAAATATATTAACATATTAATTAGATTAATGATGTTTTAGAGAAGCAAAATTTGTTTTCAGAGAGCATTATCTGACTCTAAGCAGAGATGATAGCAACAGGCAGATGATCAACAGCTAATAGCATTAGCATTGTAAGTAGAACTGTCCTGAACTCTTAACCCAACTGCCTCTCTGATATCTAGGACCATACAATGAAGAACAAAATGATTTTTTCTTTTGTTCTCTTGTTTTCCTTTCTTCATTTGACTGGGTGATCAGCATAATTTTTTTTTCTCAGATAATACAAATGGTCAGCATTCACTGTCTATCTATTGTGTACCAAGCACTCTTGAAGTACCAGGGGTACAAAGAGGAACAAAATATTGGCTCAATACTTGAGGAGTTAGATTTAGCTTACTTCTTTCAGAGGTCTTATCTGCAATTCCCCATGGCTTTACAAATGAGAACATTGAGATTGAAGAGGGCAAAATGACTTGAGGAAAAGTCACTCTACTTATAAGTAGCCAGACACAGATTCAAAATTAATTGGATGTGTCTGTGGTTGTTGTTCTCTCCTGCAATCCACAGTGCTCTACCAGTGGCCATTATTGTCAGTACTTGACTGACTCTTTGGGCCTCAGCTTATAATATTCAGTGGTGGAGGGGAAAGGAAAGGAAGAATGTGATTGAACAGTATGATTGCCTAGTATTCTTCTTAACTGTTTCAGAGAAAAACATTATCACTGGCCTAGTCAGCATTTGGTGGCCCAATAAAATAACAAACAGAGCTCAATGAGAGGAAAGTCAGGCTGGTAGGTTTTAGGTGTCTGTGTTAGTAAGCAAATGGAACCACAACAGTATAGAGTTTTAGGTTCTGAAGAAGAGCAAAGAGAATTCAGGTCCCAAAAAGGATGTTGGCAGAGAACTAAGGAAAATCAGTCTCTGCCTAAAACTAACAGACAACAATGCTGCTGAGATTGTTGTTGAGATGATAATCATGATAGCATTTGTCCAGGGGAGTAAAAAATATTCATATTCAACCTCATCTCAGCCAACTATCCCTGGCAGCTCCCTGAGGCAAATATATTCAACAGGGAAGAGAAGTTAGCTATTATTAACTAAGACTTTGATCCAAATTCCAATGCAGAACTCCACTGAGCTTAGCTAAACTAAAATGAGGGAGCTTTTACTTTGAGGTTCAAATAGTCTAGATACAAAACAACTCATAAGTCCACCTTTCTGCTCACCCCAGCCTCCTAAACTGAACCACAATTTCAAGAAAAAACTGCCCAACATGCTCAACAAGTTCTTAGGGAAAGGAGCAGAGATAAGGCAGGAAGGTTATTAATCCAGTGCTGGGACATAGCTCACCTAGCTCTGTTCCATCACCACTTATTCCTTTTCACTAAGATGTTAAAGGAGGAAATACACTAATTCTGACCCAAAAGAAGTAAATCCAAACCTTATTTATTTTCAACAGGAATTTTGACTTCAAATCCTACTGCAAGAAACCCTGGGAGCCAGATTGTGGGTCTAGTAAAGAATAAATGAACTAACATGTGAAGTTCTTGCCATAAAACCTAGGCTCCCTTTAGATGGGACCAACCTTTTCCTTGGGATCTAATATCTTTACCTGTTCTACTCCTTCCTCCCTGCTACAAGGCAGTTATATGTCTCCCCTCTGCTTCCACAGCCATTTAGTTTCTAAATCTTATCCTTCATATTATTTTTAATTTGCATGCCTTTTCCCCAAGAAATTAAATCCTTAGAGACAGGGAATATATATTATTCATCTCTGTTTTCTCATGTCTACCCTCAGATCTGGCATAGAGCAGGCTCTAGGGAGTGTTTCATGAAATAAGAAGTTTTGAATTTGTCCAGTTCAGTGACATGTTATCCAGGAGGGAGAGAATAAAGGGATGTCTGATTCAGAGTCCTAGCTTTTCTCTTCCTTCTGTTCTTCATGAACCATAGCCACCAAAATTGCTATTCATGATAAAATTATAGCCAATCTCTTCCCCATGATACCATCCCTGACTTCAGATAATCTACAGCTTCCTCTGAGCAACTCTCAGCCTTGGGAAATATCCCTCTTGTTCAGAAACATTTCTGAGAACTTCTATCCTCTTGATGCCTTCAAAGGCAATTTCCTACCTATTATAAACTCCCAACCATACAAGAGGACCCACACTTACTGATCAACTCAAGCTTCAGGTGAGGGTGCCCCATTAGTTCCCATGGTCACGCCACCCTGCCTTCCAAACAGGTCTTTTTAATGTTTTCCTTTCTGACTTAGCTTCCAAGTTGTTTCCCAATTACCTAACCCCTGTGCAACCCTCATTGAATCCTTTATCATTCATGTCAGACCCTCTTGGTACTGCCTGTTGAATTATAATCGGAGATAGCTAAGCCTTAGATACACTGAGGCTGACCCCTCTAAATGGCTATTCTTACATCAGATCCCACCCACTCCCTAACTTCCTCATCTGACACAACATCATGCACCCTCTTTAGATAAGCCCTAAATTGAGCTCTAATCTAAAAGTATTAACCTTGGCCAAAGATCAAAGTAGAGTAGACAGAATAGAATCAAGAAAATATGCTTAACTCCAAACCAGGAATCTCTGAACAAAACCAGAGAAGAAAAAGATGGGGAAAAAATTAAAAATAAAAAAAGTGGATCAAATTTCCAAGAACAGAAAGTACCACTCTAAATTGTCCATTAAGTTTGAAATAAAGCTAGAAAGGTAGAGTAAGGATCAGATGTCATAGATTTTAAATGTTCCCCCAGCATATTTTACTCTATCCTGCTGGAAGTAGACATCCGCTATAAATGCTTAGACAACAGTTTAGGAACATGAAAGGCAACAGGCTGGGATTCAAGATATCTGAGTCTGAAGTCTTGACTTTATCATGACAGCTATGTGACTGTGGACAACTCTCTTCTTTAACCTGCCCTAGAAAAATGATTTGCTATTGTGGAGTGGTTTTAGAAGGCCCTCCCAATTCTTGAACTCCATCACACAGATGGGTTGACAAAGAATTCAACCTTACTTCTAGCTAGCATCCATTTCCCACCACCCATCCCTAGTCTGCTGATGATTAACACTTGAAGGGTCACCTATTGAAACCCATCTGTTGGGACATGGCCAGAGAGGGGAATGATCCTCCCACATGTGCTTTTATTTATTCATGATGCTTTCCAGAAAGCTTCAAAAGCTCCAAGGTTGGGAAAATGGGAAGGGAGAGTTCTTCCTTGCAGAATCAGTTACACGTTGTGTTGTCTCACTCCATATGCAGAGACTGTGCCCAAGTACAGCAGATAATCAGCATGTGGAAAACCTGGGCCTCTTACCAACTATCATCCTTCAAAGGTTAAATCAAAGACTTGAAATTCAAAAAAGTAACAAAGTGAGCTGAGCAAGCAGCTCTGGACTGAATGGATGAAAGTGAGAAGGCCTTCTCTTAACTTTCCTTAGTTTTAGGTATTTTAGGCTGGCCTAAGTCATTGAAATAGATTAGCCTCAAAACCTCAGAAGCTTTTCACTGTAAAATTCATTTATTTGTTGTACTGTAATACATTTCGTCAAATCTGAAATTTGGGACAAAAATAAAATAACTTCTATTTACTGAGTACCTCTTATATACCCAGAAGTATTTTAAGCACTTTATGTAAATTATTATCCTTTTGTGCATAAAGAACTTGAAAGTCAGATAGGTGAATTGATTTGACTAAGGTCAGACAACTTACAATGCAGAGCTGGTATTGAAACCTAAATCTAGCTGTGAGTTCCCTGCTCTTTTCCAAACTCCACATTGCCTCTCTAATGAGGATATGAAGACTGGGCCCTTACTCTTGCCCACATGATTCATGAACTCTTCAGAGGAGAGAATGAGAAAAAGAAAATCATCTGGCAAGTCATGCAGGGAATATCTCTTCGCTGAAACAACCTGCATTGTTCTTTCAACTTTGCCATTTGCAAGTCAGGGCACAGTCCTGTCTCATGGACTTTCAAGCCGAGGAGCCGTGTGTTCCCAGCAGCCAGCATGAAACCTGGCAGAGTGCTCATGGAATGTTTGTTTGCTTCATTGGTTGAATGAGTGTTTGAGTGAGTGAGTGAGTGAGTGAGTGACTGCGTGTGTGCATGCGTGCGTGTGTGAATGAGTGGGTGAATTCATTCTTTGACAATCTTAAGGAATCTTCAATAAATGGTTGAATTCATATCATAAAGCTTTCAGGGAAAATCTATGTTCTGTAGCTTCTTAGATTTCCTAATTTAATATGATAATCTGCATAATTTAGCTCTTTCTACTGCCCTCAGTCACTAAAAAATGGGCCCTATTTCTTGTGTACATAAAACAGAACTATAAGGAGGAAGTTAATGTGGGAATTACTTGCAAGGATGAAACAAGCCTACTTACTAACCAACAGGATGTTAGCAGTAAGGGAGAGAATCCATAAGCGAGGTATAAGCATATATATCTTCAGAAATGACCGCAAACCCCTGGGAACAATTTGGGGTAGAAGTAGTGTGTGGAACCATTGTTTTCCCAGACGACACCAGCCTGATGACATATATGGAGTTTCATTTACAGTAATCACTTGTGATTTGCTGGCTCATGCCCCTAGGTACTAATGCAAGACTCTAGCCTACTTCATCCTAGCTCAGTTATTTCTGGAACTTTCCAAATGGCATCATACATGAGCTCACACATGGCTTCCACCGGTCATCTACCATGTTGCTTCTTTCCTGCTCAGTTCCTCCCATGAGGTTCTCCACTTCTTACTGCTGAGAGTCTTCCCTTAGTCAGGGTTCCCATGGCCCACCAGAGAAAATCTACTGACCTTACTGAAGGTGTTTCCTGCTTATGATGTCATGCAATCACATCCATATATGGGGCAGGTTCACTTTATTCGATGGATAATAATGGATAATGAGAGTCCTGGAGCCCTTAGTGGATTTTACAGGCTTTAATGTGCTCTCAGGAAACCAGGTACATGGGCACACTAGACAAGAAGACTGGGACAATTGTACGGCAAGAAGGCATGGCAAGGGGCCTGGGAGTAAGGGAGGCAAGCAGCCAAGGCCCACAGCCCCCAATGAATCTTTATGCTCTTTCTCTGGGCTTTCTCTCCAGTGTTCTCTCACCTCTTCTGTAGTCGCACCACTCTGCTCATTGTGTTGGTGGTAGTAATCATTGCTGTTCTGGCTGCATTAATACAATCAAGGATGCAAGTGGTAGCCACAGGCTAGTGTTGTAAAATGCCTGATTATTAACAGATATCAAAATGCTGGAACAGGAAAAATGATGGTAGCCAAAACTAATCTTCTCAATATAGAAATGGGGGGAAAATGATAGAAATGGGGGAAATGTTCATTTCCCTCACTTTATAGTCATAACTCTATCTTTGACCTTTTAGAAAAAGCCTTTGCCTTTAGCCCTTCTCTCCATAAACTCAGACATGGGTCCAAAGGACTGAGCCAGGGTCAGACACTCCGTGTTACTCTTTTCCTTCCCTAGAATAAGACTAGCAAATGTGCCATTTGTGCCATTTTGGACATTCAAGGATCTTCATATGATTGAAACCCTGAAGAATCTTACCTGACGATCCTTCACAGTCTGGCCACAGCCAGGACACCTTCCTGTAAAGGATAGGTATAACAACTTCTGTTACTCTTACTGAGTAAAGGACCTCTGTTACTATGTTGCTCATTCATGCCATCCAAGAAGTAGTCTGTATATAGAAAAGTTGCATTTTTTGTTTTGTTTTGTTGTGTTTTAGAGACTAGGTCTCTCTGTGTTGCCCAGGGCTGTCTCAAACCTGCAGACTCAAGTGATTCCTAGCCTAAGCCTCCCAGTAGCTTGGATTATAGGCATGCGCCACTGTGCTTGACTTGTGTTTATTTATAGATATATAAGTATATGTAATTACATTTATTAAACCCTGCCATGTTCCAAACACCATGAAGAGAACTTTCTGTGTAGATCTTTACTTAGTCCTCACTCACCCTGCCCTCTAGGTATTATTACCCCTTCTATAGGTATGTCTTGAGTGTAAAAGTATTGACCTAGCACACTCGTCCTGCTCTCAGCCTCCTCCTGACTCACTGGTGGTGGCTTCTCCTGTCTGCTTCTTGTCCTCTCCTGATTGTCAGCCATACCATTCACTCTTCCTTTTCTTTTCATGTTCCACCTATTAGGTGTGACACCCAACACCTTTTTTAGCTGTGATTTCAGCCACTCTGGGCAGGAATATGATTCTGTCCTCTCCTTTGGTTCATATACACATTTAGCCTCTTTTCACTTGGAATTCCCTGACTCTGGCCTTACCTCCTGAATGGTAGTTCATCTTGAAATCGGATGAAAGAAAAAAAAAAGACTTTTTGCCTTGAATTTGACACACCTATGCCTGCTTCTCCCTAGGAAGCAGGCTCCAAACTGTTCATTAGCATTTTCACTGTTCACCTACTATTGGTATGCAAAAATCAGCTACCAGCTTCTCTCAGCTCTCTTCCCCTCTTTCAGACCTAAAAAGAAAAACTTAGAAACACAGTTTAAACTTTAGACTAGTTTGCCTCAATTTACCCTCTTTTAAACTTTTGTGTTTTCTTTCCACCATCCCCAGCCTTCTCAACCAAAATCCCAAGTCAAAACAAGACTCTCAGAGTGCAGACTAATTTATTTCTAGCAAAGTGATTTCCTAATTACTACAAAAGAAACATGTAAGTAAAACTCCACTTACTTTAACATGGTCCAAAACCTTTCTCAACATTGTCCAAAAGTCCTTTCCCAGATTGTCTAAAAATCCTCAGTCTCTCAGTCCTGATCATCTCACCAATGTCCAGTCAGTCAGAGTTCATCTCCAGATGCTCGAAGACATCTTCCTTTGGTGTGCTCCTTTGGCGTCCCCCAGCTCCTCCATGCCGTCTCCTCCTTGTCCTTCTCCAGGTAGTAGAATCTGCATGGTACCAGAACCAGCAACGTTCACTTTCTTTTCAGGCCTGACTTTTGCACAGCCTCTTCCAGACACAAGTCAAACTCAGCAAAACAAACACCAACACAGAGTTCAAATCTCCAAACTCCTTAGCTGCCTTTAACACACATATTCCTAGCCTGGGCCTGCCAAAGGCTGCAGGCCCCAGGCCTTGGCCACATGGCCAAGCTCACATGGCTCACATCTTCATCCCACAAAATGGTAGAAACCAAACCTGAGTCTGAATCTGAATTCCAATATCCTCCCCTTCTTTGTTTCAAACCTCTTTATATATTCTTTCTGTGTTCCCACCTTCCAGGAACAGCTCCTGAATTATTACATTACAAAGAAAAAAACCTGTTTTACTTCTTCCTCCCCCTTGTATCTTTCTGAAAGGAAATTCTAATTAAGGCCATTCTCACATTTTAGCATATCTTCCTTGAAATCTACAATCTTAAACAGGAGACAATGATTGGGGACATGGCGCCCCCTATCAATCTGGCTTGCTAAGGTCCAGAAAAGTGCATTTTGATAGACTCTTTAATGTTGTGTGATTGTTAGAAATTGAACTGACTGAAAATTAGAGGTAATAATTCCAATGTTGGTTTGTTATGTAAAGCAAATTGACAAGGTACTCAAAATGATGCCTGACACATAATAAATGCAAAGGAAGTGCTCTAAAAGAAATATATATTGAACACATCACATGCTGTGCCAAATACTGTTGTACTTACCTCAATTAATCCTCCCTCAACTTTGTGTAGAAGGTAAAATTATCATCCCATTTTACAGATACAGAAACCAAAATTGATTAAAAGACTTACCCAAAGTCTTGACCTTGAAAGTGGCACATCTTAGATGTGAAGCAGATCTTTATATTGAAAGACTCACATGTAATACTGCTTCCCACAAAACAGACTTTCTACAGGTGTGGTTGTATTATCGGGGGAATAGGGACTACCTCCTTTTTAATTCCTTTTTTGCTATGGGTTCTTCCACCTACATGCAGCAGCTGCTCCGAGATCAAATGTTAGTGACCAGGATAGACATAGAGGTTTATTTACAGATGCAGGAAGAACAAACTAAAAGAGTCCAGACCCTCACAAGTGTTCCAAATAGAATAGAGCCCCACTTCCGTTCTTCAAGGAGCTCTGTGGGGTTTACCTCAGTCTTAGGGAACTTCTGATCAAAAATGCCAGGTAGTGTCCTTGACTCCCGATCCTCTGTCACTCCAGTTGATACCAGATGAATCCAACCAACACAGGTGGGTCTCAGGCAGGTCTCCCCAAGAAGACCTTTCCAAGCTTCACCATGGCTCTGCACTTCACCAGGGTTACCCCTCTTCCACCTTCACACAGCTCTCGATCCTCAGGAACCTGAATGCCAGGGGAGATGAGGAAGCTCCAAAGGACTCAGTTCCTGGGTCCTTCTCCTCCTGAAGCCAAAAACCTCCACGCCTAATGCCAATTTCCTGGTTCTCGCTCACGCTCCGCTCTCCAAGATCCTCTCCAAAATAATACCTCTATCTTTCTGCCCCCTTCTTCTCTTTTTATCCTTTTCTTAGCTCCCCCCCCCTCATCAACCAGAAGCTCCCAATTCACAACCACACCCTTGGTGTTCTGTAATTCCCTTTTACCTCTGGGCCTGCCTTGGGAATCACCACCTCAGGACCCTTCATTAGTATAATCACCAAGTCTGCCCAGATAATCACTTTACAGTAAAGGGGAAGTGGCCTTATCTGGCCTCAGACTAATCTTAGTCTCTGTGTCTTTCAGATGAAGGTGATACCAATGCCCACATCCCTTTCTCAGTGAAAGGAATTGGGTCCATATGGGGTCACCAGCTTCAGTTGTTGAACTGCTCTAATGAAATGAATCAGTAAATAAATGCACCTTTCTTCTCCTTATACTACTGCTCATGCTTCCAGTTCTCTGCCCAAGACTTGCCCACTGACTTTCATAACCTCCTTAGAGGATGGTGAGAATAGTTTGCAGTTTTCTCTACCTTTAGACATGTATCACGTTGCAACCTCCCCTGGGTAGGACAAAGACTTGCCCTGATCAGAGCAGTCCCTTGCTGAGCTCCTTGACCAAGAATAGTGCTGGGAGAGATCGTTCCATGACTGAAGCTTGCCAAAGGAACACTCCTGCTGAGCCAGGGCTTCTCGCCACATGAAATTCCCTGCTGCTCTGATATGCAGATGTGTGCAAGAATCCTACACATCTGCATAGGGAACATCCAAAAGCTGTGACTTGGCCAGAAAGAAGGAAAATGTGAATGTCAACTCTGGAGGAATGGTTGCACCAGGGGGCCAAGCAGGGGAGGACAGCAGATCACGGCTGGGAATAATCAGCCTAGAGCTGACAGGGGATGGGGAAATAGCGCAGTCCAACCCAAATTCTTTCTCTCACAGGGAGGCTCATGCAGCTTCAGAAGTGTGCATACCACTGGCTCATCTGAATGATGCCCCTACAGGTCCCATTTTGTGAGACTTATTCTCTATTGAATCTGCATCACCTTCACCTCTCACAAGGTGAGAGAAACATGGCAAAATAGAAACATGGCAGCAGACAGTGATGAGAGCCCGGGAGTAAACTCAGATACTTTCTTCTCAAATACATTCCTATGACCAATATGTGCAAACCACCCATGCTGTGCCAGACACAAGGAGACAGAGATTAGTCAGACATAGTCTGCATCCTAAAGGGGGCGCCGTCTAAGCAGACAAGGAACTGAGCAATAAAGAAGAAGGCTCAGAAACTTCCTGGGTCTGCAGTGTCATTTTGGCTGAAAAGGGCATGTCAGGGAGTCCTCCTTAGAGGAAGTGACATCTAAGTTAATTTTAAAGATGTAAGATAATTGGTCAAGTGAAGAATATCAACACCACCAAGGCAGTGTTGGCTGTATGGGAGTAGATGTTCATTCACAAGCGTTCATACCTGCTCACACACATGCACATACACACACATCTTCTGAGGTGGATGCAGCACTTAGGAACAGTTCACAGGGGAAACCTCGGTTCTTCCTGAGGTATTCCAAAGGTCTCCCTTCCCTCCTAGCATTTTCTATTTCCTTGAAAAGCCTTGACAAGCTTCTCCGAATGTGCTGCTTTTGTCCAGTTTAAAATTTTCATTTTCTCTTACTGAATGACCCAGGAAGTCAGCAAAAAAGGAATTCACAAGGGCATTTTGAACTCGCCTTTGCTCTTAGTATCTCCCAGGCTGATCCCTCCAGAGTCCTGAACTTGGACAAAGGAAAAGCAGACTTCTGGTTGAAGGAAATAGGAAGTCTCTTAGGGAAAGGGTTGCTTCCATAAAAGAGATATGGTCATTGCCTTTAATCCCTCAAGAACATCTTAATGCAGAATACAGAATGAAGAATGAGGTAGACACACCAGAAGCAGGGAAATTGCTTGATGTGAGAGCCTGTTTCCCAAGCCAGAGCTGCGCATCAGTGGGATCAACTGCTTTAAAAGGTTGTGAGCTCTGAGCTCTCTGTCCTTGCTGAACGGTGAGCGACCCAGACCCCAGAATATTGTCTAGGTAGTGGGGGTGAGGGGATGGATTTTGTAGTAAGGCCTCCAACACCAGACAAAATGTCACAGTTTTTTTTCCCCTGGCTCTACCATTTTCACAGGGGAATTGACTTAGCACAGGAGGTATGTTCAGGCCTCTAAGAGTACAGAGATTTGCATTTCCAAGGTTATGAAGAAAGACATGTAGTAAGTATGTGTAGAGGCATCCAAGATGTGAAAGATGTGATTATTTGCAGAACCTAATCTCATACCTCCCCAGTCTTGTTGAACTGAACATTGCAAAAATATTCTCATTCGTATTTGGAATGGTATGTTTCTAAGCAATCATCATTCTGAATACTCATTCCAGCCAGGAGATGACCTGAATATTGAATAGAATAAAAATGTATATATTAGATTACTTATTCAAATGCCTATCTGGCAGTTTGGATAGAATTAAGCAAGAGTCCAATCTGGCTGTTGTTTTATGCATGGGATGTCAAAGCTAAACAGCCCTTAGAGAATATTCTTTCATTCTTTCTCTACACAGAGACTCACCATCATGTCTTGTTCACAAATGGGGAAATAGGCTGGGGCTGGTGGGGGGGGGGGGCATCCAGCATGGGAATGGGAGGCCTGGGACTAGTAGCTTCCATTCGTAGACAGGCAAGATTGTATTGTCCCTGATGGACAAAGGAGGCAGCTGGGGCTCAGAGCAGCCAAGTGACTTGTGCGGAGTCATGCAGCTGGTCAGTAGTAGAGTTGCCTGCATCCCAGGTTGCTGGTCTTTTTTACTACCAGCCTACACCCCTATGTAGCCACAGAGACTGCTCAGCCTTGTATGGGAGCTGCAGATTCTTTCCCAGTTCTTCAACAATAAAATCTTGGGAATTGATGATATTATCCATGGACTATAGTTGAATAACTTCTGATGAAGATATGGAATTACTTTTTAAGTTCTTGCAAATATAGGGACTCTACCACATTGCTATACTGCCCTGCCTCCTCTAAAAGTACTTATAAGGCCAAACACAAGCATGTTGTTTGGCAGTTAAATCACTAAAATCATAATTCCAAATTTGCCTTTGAAATGAACCCATGTAATTCTTTTGAAGAAAAATGCTCACCAAGGACCTTTCGTAGGTATCATCTCTAAGATTTCCTTAACTTTCCATAACCCAGAACCCAGAACACTTTCCACATAGTACTGCTGTTATATTTGACATATTCCTCCTGATAAATCACTACAGCACAAATGTTTTCAGGCCAAGAACCACCTCAATTGCTTCCTGTAACTCCAGCCTTGGGCCTGATGCAGGTGCCTAAGAAGTTTTGCTGCATGAATGAATGGCTATTTGGGTAGTATCACTGTGAGGAAGGTACTCAAGACACAAGGACTCTTTCCACCCAGTCTAGAGTTCACTAACCTCTAGGTAAGAAAGACAACCTAGCAAACCCTGAACTCTAACACAGTACTTCCTTCCACCTCCTAGAAGGATCACTGAAACCTAGAACAAGCCCTCACAGCTCCCTGGGTTCTACTAGTGTTGGGGAAGAAGAGAGCAACATCTGAAACACATGTTTTCACTCATACTTGAATCTCATTTCATCTCACCAAACAATTCTGAAATCACAGTGTCGGCATTTTCTCCAGTGTCATCCTCATTATCCTGTTCCTCCAGCACTTAGAGCCTTAGTTCTTCCAAGAAACTTTCTCACTGTGATAATTTCATGCAGCCTCTGTTTTGCCCCGATGTACTCTTCCTTTCCTGCATATCTGACATCACTTCTTATTCATGAATGGTTGGAGTGGGAGAGGCAGTGCAGACCAATGTCCAAAGCATGGGCTCTGGACTCAGAAGATGGGTGTAAAATCAGCTTGATCAGTGAAAAGTTATAGGACCTTGTGACAGATACTTGACATGTCACATGTACTTGGCATGATAGTATGAGCAGTGGGGGTAAAACATCCCTCTTAAAATTGTTGGAACTTATGTAAGGAACCCGATATTGGGGGGCTTGACTGCAAAGCTAGAGAGCCCAAACCTGATCTTACAAGCTATAATATACACTATTACAGGATTTGTCATCTGAAAATAACATGATCAAATCTGCCTTTTAGAGAAAATGCTATGGCAGTGGCTCAGAGAATGGATTGAACAAAAAGCAATAGAGGAGAGAAACTGGCAAGAGAACTTGCAGAGATGGTCAAGAGCTGGGGTGGGAGTGGGAGATGTATGGAGTTGTAGATGATAATGGCCTGAATATAGGAGGAAATAAGAAATAATTTAAGAGCTAATGTTTATTAGCTCCTACTCTGGGCCAAAAATTATGCTAGTGCTTCATGGAGATTAGTTCATTAACTCTTGTTAACACCCCAAGATTTTTAATCTCCATTTTAAATATGAAGAAACTAAAACATTGATAGGTTAAGTAAATTACCCAAGATGGAATGGTAAATAGGAAAGCTGGAATTCAAATCCAGATGGTGTCACTCCAGAGTACAAACCACTAGGGTATCAAGAATAAAGCAGAGATTGGAGAAGAACTGGCAGGATTTGTTGAAAGACTGGCTAGAATAAGGAAGAGGATTGAGAACAGGGCAACTCTCAGGTTTCTTTCCCAAGGCTCACAGTTCCTGGGAGGCAGAATCAAGATTTATCATAACGTCATCAAACTCCAAAGCATTTACATTTTGTAGCCTCAGAAAATTATACCTGAGAGCTTGGTGTTCTCAGGACAGGTGGGACATGGTATAGATTGGTATGTCCATATCCCCAGAATTTCACAAATCCTTTCTTTAAACAATTCTACTGTAGCTAGCTTTCTTTTAGAGGTAGATCATTTGTGTTTTCTTTATAGAAGGATTAAATATCAATTATAAAGAAAAATTGACGAGAAACCACATTTTATAATTCTGCTTCTTTGGAGCCAAAACAAATACAAGAGAATTCCCACCACCTTTGGAATCAGAAGCAGAGGAAGAACAGAACATCTGCTGTAGTCAGAGTGTGATTGGTGAAATTCAGCTCTCATGCATCTGGGCCAGGCTGGGCACAGAGGGATAGTGCCAGGTAATAGTCCCTGCCTGTACAGCTCATAAACCTAGGTATAAAATACACAAGAGGGCAGCTTTCAAATGACTACCAGGAGGGGGATATCTGAGAGTAGAGGGAGCACTCTACTGGCTCTTGCTATTAGGCAGAGGCCAGGCTGCATGACCCTGGGCACATACTTAACTTGACTGGGCATCTGTGTCATCCTTGGAATAGCAGTGTTACCAAGCCCACTTTGATCTACTTTTCACTCTTAGATAACCAAGGAGCTGGCAGGCTGGGTGGGGATTGGTTACTGGCCATCCTCTTGGGTGAAACAATTCAGGTGTGTGGACTTGGGTGCTTAAAGTTGAGGGTGATATACAGTGTTTAGACTGGAAGGGAAACAGAAAGCCAAATAAAGAGTCTCACCCTGGATCCCACCAGAAAGAAATAAACTCAAATATGAGGGCAGTAGGTAAGCAATAGTCCAGAGGCTATGGGTTAGAATGAAGGTGAACCCAGTCAAGCTCTGGGTATCCCTGTCTCTTACCACTCAGGGAACGCACAACTTTGTTAAGAGTGATATGTGGTCTTGGTGCCATTAGGAGAATGAAATGACTCAATACCTATAAAATACCCAGCTGCCTGGCACATACAGTAAGCTTTCAATGAATGTTAATCCTTTTCCATCATAGTTCACTAAGAGTTCCCAATATGACAGATGCTATGGTGAGCAATGAGAGGAGAAAAATGATCAAGACACAGTTCTGTTTTCCAG
The DNA here is from genome assembly GCA_004024945.1 of Uropsilus gracilis. Classification (NCBI taxonomy): domain Eukaryota; kingdom Metazoa; phylum Chordata; class Mammalia; order Eulipotyphla; family Talpidae; genus Uropsilus; species Uropsilus gracilis. Next base: position 39,025 of record PVHY01010749.1, read on the forward strand.
AAGCCCAGACTGCTGAAGATAGGGACACATAAATAAGATATTCCAAGTGAATATGCTAACTGATGTGAGGAGGCAGAGTAAGGAAGTAGTAATTCAGCCTAACAGATCTGTCCCTAGAAGGGACAATGGCCACAGTGGCTCTCAAATGTAAAGAAAGAGTTAATCAGGCAAAGATTGGTGAAAAATCCATCTGAGGAAGGCTACAGTTTCCACATAAGGATTAAGGCAGCATGGTGTACTCAGCAAAAGTGGAGTGTGAGGAGAGGTAGGAGATAAGACCAGATTGGAGGCAAGGCTTGGAATCCAGAGACAAAGCAATTTAGAACCAATTCTGAAGGTGATGTGGAGTCACAAGGGTTTTAAGAAACTAAACTGGTCAGTTTTGTGCTTTAAATAGATCACTCTGATTGATGGGGCAAGACTAATTAGAAAGGGCTAACTAGGGGTCAGGGGAGGGGTGGGAATCTTCATTTTGATGGTTATGAATCAAAGGCAGTTATGCTGTATTAAAATTAACTAGGGAAGATTCAGAAATAGGAAATGGTCTTTTGGATATATAACTAGGTATGAAATGATAACATTTGTACTCGTGTGCAAAGTGAACTGAATCCCCATCCTCTCTGTGCAATAGAAGATTATATAAAGAGTATAATGTGTTTTTCTAAGAGTTTTTTTCTTAAATTGTATTAAATTTTAGTGAGGTAACTGACATTGGTTTACAATACCATGTATTATGTAGGAATATAGGCTCACATCCCTTCAGATGTCTGTTACTGCACCCACCACCAAAGCACGATAGCCATAGCTATCAGGCCCCTTCCTCCTTCACTCCTTGCCCTCAATATGCCCCCTCTGATATCTTCAATTATACAGACAGATTTCTAGGGGTTGTTCTGGTTTTGGTTTCCTTTTATCTGCTTCTTTGGGTTTTTTTCCCCCTTTCTTTGTAGACCATATATGAGTGATATCACCAGTATTTCTATTTCTTCTTCTGAATTATTTGCTTAGAATAGTCCCCTCCAGTTCCAACCAAATTATTAAAGATGGTAAGATTTCATCTTTTTTTCTTTGCAACTGAGAAGTGTTCCGTTGTGTATAAATACCACATCTTCTTAATCTGTTGTTGGGCAATTAGGTTGTTTCTGTAACTTGGATATTATAAATAATGCTGCAATGAACATAAGGATGCATATGTCTCTTAATTAGTGTTTTTGCATTCTTCAAGTAGATGCCTATGAGTGGAATTGCAGTATTATAGGATAGAGCTAGTTGTTACTTTGAGAAATCTCCAAATGCTTTTCCATTGGGCTTGGACCAGTCTACATTTCCACCAATAGTAAATGTTACAAACATTTTTCTCCATGTCGTTGTCAACACTTGTTATGTCTAGTCTTTTTTGATATGGACCATTTTCATATGTGCAAGTCAGTATCTCAATGTAGTTTTGACATGAATTTCCCTGATCATAAGTGATGATGAGCATTTTTTTCATGCATTTATTGGCTATCTGCATGTCTGTTTAGCTCTTCTTCCCATTTTGTGATTGGATTATTTGTTTTCTCATTGAGTTTTATAAGTTCTTTGTAGATCTTGGATAACATCTTGTGGGATGTATGATGTGCAGATATCTTCCCTCTAACCCTGCACAGTTAATCTTTTCAAGAGTCACTTAGTCTAGTATCTGTTTCTATGAAACGGAAGTTTATGTCATTGATTCTCTGGACATAAGCTTTGGGTTTCCTGTGTCAGAGTGCGTTGCTGTGTAGGTTTTTCATTATTTTACCTGTAATGAATACAGCATCTCTTTATGGAAGATGCTGTATTTGCCATGTGATTGAATAGTCTCAAGACTAGTAGGCCAAAATTAGGGCTTATGTGGGTGATGTCAGGATTCAGTCTGTGAACAAGATTGCTACTCAGCTATGACTGTGGAGCTAAGAAGATTGTCCAAATGAGGTTTTAGAAACAGGGCCTTTGGGCTCATCACCACAGTGTCAACTCTAATTAGCTCACCCGCCAAACTGTACTGATGGGTTCTGGGCACATGAACATGAGTTCTCAGGGACTCTTCTAGACCAGGCTAGGCCAGCTCTGTTGATCTGGAAATTGGGAAGAAATTAGATGCTTTGGATCCCCACAACTTCCAGTAATTTCCTCTATGACAGAATTAATTCACCTATTTGAGCTGCCTTTTTCAAAAGCGGGAGTTCCTAAAGGTAGGGAGCTCTGCTGCTCATGAATTTTCATGATGTCCTTACCCATGTCAAGTTTATTTGAGGAACTCCCTGTTGCAGGTGCTCTATAAAGATTTATTTATTTATTTTTATTAATTATACTTTTCCCTTACCACTGTAGTTCTCATAGTTCCCCTGACACCATATCACCTGTGAACCACCACCATGTTCTCTTGTGTCCATCACTTCCCTGTTTTGTACTCACCCCTTTGCTGTATGCTTCAGGTTTATGATAAGCTGCTAGTTTTGACTTTTCCTTGACCCTTTGTTTGAGTTATCTGCATTCTACTTATAAGTGAGATCATCCAGTATTTTTCTTTTTTCTTCTGACTAATTTCAGCAAGTATAATCCCTTCTAGCTCCATACATGTTGCCGAAGATGACATGAGTTTGTCTTTTTTGATTCCTGACTAGCTAAGAGGCTTTAGAGATATAGAAGTAAAACAGCTAATAAATTAATGCATATTATTATCTATCAAGAGATGAGCAAATAGATGCATATTATTATCTATCAAGAGATGAGCAAGTAGATGCAATCATGGAAAAGAAGGAGTTATACATTACAGAAAGCAAGGGTCGTAATCAAATGTGGGCTCAGAGATCAGAAATATTTTTGGAGGAATTGAGCTTTAAGTTGAAGTCTAAAAATAAATATTAGTAACTATATGGGACATGTAAACAAGAATCCAGGAAGAAAAGACAAAGCAAACCAACGACCAAATTGAAGCACACAACCTGGTGGGGGGAGGGAATGGGGCAGGGTGGGGACGGTCAGGGAGGTGAACCCCAGAGATCACAGAGATGTGAAATTTATCTATAAATAATTAAAAATAAAATAAAATAAAAAATAAATTAATAGATAAATATTAGATAACCAAATGAAGGACATTGGAGAAACGTGTTATGAGTAAAGAAAACAGTGTAAAGATCTGTAAGTAAAAGATTTGACCCATAGAAAAACCCAGTTTGATCCTTCTAATGGAACTATTCTAGAACTTGACTGTGGTGGAGAATCATTAACATTGTGATAAAATTAAATAAAATTAAGCACACACAAATGATTATAGGTATAATTGGTAAAATATGAATTAAGTCAGTGGATTGTAGCAGTATCAATTTTATGGGTGTGATATTGTACTACAGTCTGCAAGATGGGGAAACGGGGCAAAAAAGTATGTAAGATTTCTCTAGATTGTTTCTTACAACTCTATGTGAATCAAGGTAATATATTAAATAAGTCATGGTGATGCAAGGTACAGCATGGTATACAATGTCAATAATATGGTGGTGCATATTTGAAAGTTGCCAAGAGAATTAATGCTAAAAGGCTAACTGTGGTGCGCTTGGCTAGCTCAGTCGGTAGAGCATGACACTCTTAAAAGGTAACTGTGCAAGGTGACAGGTGGTAACTAGATTTATTGTGGTGATCTGTTTACAGTACATATATAGGTCAGATCATTATATTTTACACTTGAAACCTATATAATATTATATTACAATTATACCACAATAATTTTTTTTTTAATTTAAAAGAAAGAGGAAGGAGATCCAAAAGGTGGCCATTTGGCTGAAGCAATGAAAATGAAGGGATATGTAGCATGAATTGACTCTAGTTTTTTGGTAGGGCATAGATCATGCAGGATCTAAACCATGTGAGACTTTATGTGAAGATAAATGAGAAGTCTTTGGAAAGTCTAATTGAGGAATAGTCTAAAGGAAGATCACTCTCATTTGGGGAAGGGTAAGGATAAGAGCAAAGGAAAAATAAAAGTTAAACTAGAATATAGTGGATAAGGGAAATTTGAGACATATTAAATAAAGCAGGATCAGCTGAATGAGAGATGCAAAGGTAGGAGGAGTCAAGAAGGACTCCTGGAATTCTAATCTGATAGCTGGTAGGTGATAGTGCTCTTTACCGAAGGAGGAAACCTAAGAAGAATAGGCTTAAGGAGAATGGTTTGAAAAAATGGGTTTGGAATATTTGAGATGCCTTTTAGATCTCAAAGGCCAGGTGTCAAGAAAGCAGTTGCATTCAAATGTGTTGAACTCAGGAAAGAAATCTGCATTAAGTGTGTCAGTACACAGAATAAAAAGGGCAGAAGACCTAGGGCAAAATTTGGAGGAATGCCAATATCCACGATGTGGATCAATGAAGAGAGTTTGCCACAGAGATTATTGAAGAGATGGCAAGGAAATCAGGACTACTGAAGTCAAGGGTAGAAAATATTTCTGGAAGAAAGCAAGATCAACAGTGTGAATGTAACTGAGACCAAATGAAGAAAAGTGTCTTTAAATTTACTACATCATTGGTAGCCTCCTTGGAAATCAGGTTCAGTTCAGGGAAAACACAGGCTGAGGAATAAATGGGAGGTCAGTGTATGTTGACAATAAGAGTACATTGTGTTTTCTTTCAAAAAGTTCTGCTTGTTAAGTGGAGGAGAGAAGGAAGGAAGTGAGGATGAAGCAGTGATGAGCAAGGTGGCTGCTGTAATATTTTGAGACTGGGGAAGACTGGGGCTTCTGTTAGGGTGGGTAGAAAGAGGTTCTCCACGAGGAAGAAGATGAAAATCCAGGACAGGGCACAGGGTCTGGCTCTATCAAAATAATTGTCAAAACAACAAGTATTTTCTGAAACAAATGAGCAGGGGAAGAGTTTCCATGGGTACAGTGTCTGGGTCCTTCCATACCCCACTAACTATTCTAAAAGTGTTGCTGTGCTTCCTCTTTCTGAAACTGCTGAGCTATTAAGAACTACACAAAAACCACCTTTTTGAACTCCCTAGAGGAAGCCCAATTTCAGATCTGAGCCAAGGTGCTTCCTTTCTGAAGGGCCTATGTGGCTGGCGTGGCCCCTCCTGCACAACACCTACTGCTGGCTTCCAGCCCCAGTGCCCCAAGGCAACAGCAAACAGAGAAGTTTCCACTGTGACTTCTTGCCCAGCCCACTCAAATTGCCCACCCACTCTTAGAGAATCAGACTGACTGGAAAGAAGGCAGAAGGCATATTTTCTGAATAACTTTATACTCACTGAAAAGGCAGGGGGGCTGCTAGGTAGCCTAAGCAATTTGAAGTACTTAGAGACAAAAGTCTCATATTTAATTCAGTAACCCTTTAATGTCAGTTGTCCCACACATAAGCTCTCACTTTCTTGATTAAGGTACTTAGCTTTCTTTCTCAAGCAATGGGGAGAACTCATGTGTTGTAAAGAGTAGAATGAGAGAACATAAATAGACATGTCAGGCATGTATTAGATTCTTTATAAAACTGTATTTCTTTCTTGACAGGATCCAAAATTTCCTCCCTCCCAGTGTTCAAGTTTGAGTCTGAGGGGAAAAGGGGCTGGACTTAGAAAGAAAAAAAGAACACCTGAACTGATTGAATCTCAGAATTAAGACATCTGTGCCCTGGGTAGGACTTCATTCATATGTGTTGGGTATCCTGTTGTTAAAGAACTTTAGATTTAATATGTGAAATGAAAATCCAGACTAAATGATAAATTAAGGGTGTGGGGGAGCGTTTGTGAGAGAAATGTTCTTTGTGTTATACTAATGATCATTTGCTTTGTCACAAAGTTTCTTTAAATATGTGCTCCCCTAGTGCAATTAAACATTTGTTTACAGATCATTAATTATCTGGCAGAGAGAATTGGCTGGAAGGAATGTGGCCGAGGGACACAGCTGGAGAGTTGGGAATTTATGCCAAGTGAGAATCCATCAGAACCAGAGATAGTAAAGCTCAGCATTGATTGTGTAAAATAGAGATGAAAACAAAGTCAGTTTCCAAGTGCTGAGTATTCAGGCACTATGAAACATCAGCTAAGCTGGCTGCATGAGTGGTGGGCCATTCATCAAACCAGAAAGGAAGAAAACAGTTATTAGGAGGAGGTATGGGTGGTGGTAGAAAAAAGGGATATTTTGAGTAGCAAGGAAGTGTCTTGGGCTATAAAGATGAAGAAAGCCCAGAAGACAGAATGATGCCAGCACTGTGATATAGCCATGCTTAAGTATTTGTAGTTTCCTGAAAATTCCAAAATTGACCGATACCTTTCCTTCTGCACATACTGGTTTCTCCAGTGTCTTCTTCTGCACATACTGGTTTCTCCAGTGTCTTCTGTCTTTTTTGCTTCTCATGCCTTCTGAGCTTCTAGTCATCCTTCAGGTGTCAGCTCCAACTCTTTTTTTCTGGGCGGGCTGCCCTAGCATCCTCAGGCAGATGCACGCTATTTATTTCCTGGACAAACCACCGCCACTTGTATACCTCTCCACTAGTGCCATGGCTAACAAGAAGCCTTTCTGGTTTAACCAAGATCATGTAATAGAATAAATGTAACAGGTTCAGTTCAGGGAGCTCAGTACATACTATTTTACTTCTGTTAGAATAATTGCATTTTCAATCTTGTATGTCTCCCCAGTTGTTTGTTTCCTATAGCTACTATAACAAAGTACCACAAACTAGGTGGATTTAAACAATGGAATTGTATTTATTTGTGGAGTTCAGAAGTCCAAAGTGAACATGTCAATAAAACCTTGCTCCCTCTAGGACTCCAGGTAGAGTGTAGAGTCCTTTGCTTCTTCTTAGCTTCAGGTATAGTGTTGATCTTTTGGTATTACTTAACTTGGTTGTATTACTCCAATCTCTGCCTGTAAAGTCACATGGCATTATCTTTAAGCATCTCTGTCTTCACATGATACCATTCTTATCTCATAAGGGCATCAGCATATTTCATTAGTGCCTACCCTAATGACCTCTTCTTAACTTGCATATATCTATAGATACCCTGTTTTCAAATAAGGGCAAGTTCACAGGTGCTAAGGTTTAACATTTCAACATAGCTTTTAAAATGACACAATTTAACCCATGGCACCCTTGAAAAAAATTTTTCTTGCACTTTAAGTTCCATTTCTCATGTCTATTCCAACGTTTCCAGTCTGGCATAGAGGTGATCCAAGAATTTTTCTTTAAATTATTGAGTATAAACCCGTGCTTTCTAAATTATATGTTTTAATGTTTTTGTGTATATCAGTGTCCACAGTGTTAACTATCTGTGCTAATTGCTTTGTTAGGCTCTCTCATTTAATTCTATCAGTGCTCTGAGAAGTAAATCTCTTACCCAACAGAGAAGGAAAACTAGCTCCAGAGAAGTCAAGCTATTTGCTCAGGTATGCATAGGATTTGAAATTTGTAGGCTCTACGGTTTGAACTAAGGTTGATCTGTTTTCCTAGCTCAGATCACTTCACAGCCTTTTCTTCCATCTCTGTTTCAGCCAGATCTGTTTGGAAGTTTAGACTCTTTCAGCTATGTTAACACAGATCCTTAAATGTATTGGGTTCATGCTTTGACCAGAGTATTAGGAAATCAACAGTATCCCTTCATGGGGGTGAAGGAATGAGAGGCAGATAACATGAAAAAAGCAGCAGGGCTGGAGAAAGTGTTAAAGGGGCAGGTGAAACCTAAGAAAAGAGAGTTTAGTGGTCCTTAAGCCTGTCTCAACTAGGTTTTTTCCTGCATTGAATCTTGAAAATGATGAATTATGTGTTTCTGCAGGACTAAGTAAATCACTGTGATGGTATGGATGGGATTAGCTTTTATTGAAGGCTTTCCCCCTGTTATCAAGGGAAAGCATGGCAATGTAGAGCAGAGAAAAGGACTACTAGAAATTAGTTCCAGCATAGATCTGGTCAAAGATGAATGACTTTGGGTAAATCATTATCCTGTCCTCAGTTTCTTCATCTCTAGAATGAGAGGTTTGAAATAAGTTCTCAGAACTCACTATTCTTGGTTTCCTGCCTCTATAGAATGTTTCCATTTTATAACTTTAAGATGTTGATTACAATGCCAAATAGGTGGGGGAGGGAGAGGAAGAACCTTCAGGATGAAATTTCTCTATGCCAAGGAAAAGACTTTTTTGCATGCAAAGCATGATTGTATTCTGGTAACCTTCACAAGTTTTCTTGATGGCAACAAGCAATCTCTGGGATGGACCTGTCTTTCCTTATACTAAAGATAAGGATTTGCTCAACAAATTAAAACCATGTGGACAGTGTTTGTCTGGCTCTCATACTGGTGAATCTGTTCTGTGTTCTTGCTGTGAGCTGTGCAAACAAAGAGATGGAAGAGAAAATTGTAGACAGGTCCAGGTTAGTTAGCCTGCAGCAGTTTTGCAGTCTCCTTGCATAGTGTGAACATAGTCATTTCACTCCCTACTCTGCCTTCAGCTTCTTGAAAGCATGCAGGAATTAGGGCAGGGCATGGTGGTTAGTACTTGTAGGCTTCAGCCTATGAAGCGGCCGGGGCTAGGGATCACAGTTCAAGTCCCATGTGGGGCCCATAGCGAGCCCTAGTTCCAAAAAAATAGCTGGGCATGGTGGCACGCGCCTGTAATCCCAGCTACCTGGGAAGCTGAGGCTGGGGATTGCTTGAGTCTGTGGTACCCTGGGCAACAAGAGCCTGCAGTTCCATGGACAAAAATAGCGAGACCTAGTCTTAAAAAAAAAAAAAAAAAAGTATGCAGGAATTAAGTCAACATTTCTTGGCAGACTCTTTCTTTCTTGAACATTGAGCATTTAAAGTGGACAAATACACCTTGTTTATGCAGTCAAAATCTGTCTCCACCTGGGTGTGGTATGAATCAGAGACAGTTTCAATATCTCATTTCCAAAGGTTACCACAGAAAAGATAAGTTGACTTGGGGAAAGGAATGTCCCTCTGCCAAATGTCCATGTCCCAACTGTCTGTACAGCTTGTGAGTCTGACTGCTAGAAGACCACGGAGTCCTTCCTCTGGTGACTTGGGAGTTACTGGCTACTGTTTGCATATTCTAACAGCAGAGATATATCTGGAAGCTTATATTGCCTAGGAACACTGGAGGTGACATGTGGGATAGGAACTGCATGAACTTCATATCAGGTTTGAATCAGACTTGGGTCCTCATCTTCCTTCTCTGAACCTCTGTTGATACAACTGTAAAACAAGGTTAACCACAATTACTTCCCGAAGTTATTGTGGGGATTGCATATGAAGCATCTAGCATTCTCAGAGACACACTTGGAATCTCAATAAATTTTAGTCTTCTTCTTTGCCTCATTTTCTCATTTACAAGTATTATCTTACTTATTCCTCTCAACAATCCTAAAATATTAGATTTCATCTTTTCCATTTCATAATTAAGAAAACTCAGTTTGTCTAGTTCTCTACTGAATCTCAAAAACACAAAGCATTAATAGGCCCTCAAAAATAGTTTACTAATAAATGAATTAATTAGTAAATGAGTCTTACAGGAGTTAAAAGTCCTGCTCAGATTTTCATAGCTAGTATCCCAAATGAGTTGAAGACATAAGACAAGGCATCATGGAAAAATTCATACAAGAAAATGGAATTAAAAAAAAAAAAGAACCCAGAAATGGGAACAGAAAAGCATAACATAATTCATCTTTTTTTATTGAAAGCACTATATTTCACAATTGTAAAGGCATGTTTTAAATATACAAAATATGAACGTAATTTTAAGAGCAGACAGTAAAACCGTAAACTTGGTGTAAGTCCCAAAGACTTAGAAGATAAAAGTACCACTCTTAACTCGGGTCCCAACTTTATTTAACAAAGCATAATACCCAAGCATTGGTCAGGAAAGAATGGCAGGTGGCATCTCTACAGTAATAGCTGGTGTGGTGGTTGCCCTGTCCCGCACGCACTGGCTCCACTTGCCTCTCGAGGTCGGGTGGGGTGGAGCTGGGGTCAGCCCGGGGAGCTGCTGGGCTCTGGCTGGTAAATCTGAGCTCTGTGAAGAAGCAGAGCATTTTGTGCGGGGGTGAGGGGGGTACACGGGTAGGCGGGACAGACCCCTCTGGGTTTGCCTCCACTCCTGAGAGCCCTAACCGGGAATGAATATCTCACAACAATTATTCATTCACAGAAACCAAATGGGTGAGGTACAGGAGGAAAGACCCTTAAATTTGTGCCACCTGGGCAGGACTCAAGGGGAACTGGGCAAGAACCACCCAGCACTGATGCTCTAACAATTCCCGGGAAATCGCACCCTCACAAAGGATGAGGAAATGGATCCAAAAAGAAGAAAAAAAAAGACTAAAGGGCTAAATTAAACATGGACAAAGAACAGAAAGAAAGGAGGCAAAGTGACCAGAGGGGATGTGGTGTGGTGGGGTATTCCCATGGGGATCAGCAATTATACAATCATGTATTGTAAAAAAAAAAAAATCCAAAAATAAAATTAAAAAATTAATTTTAAAAAATAGCTGCCTTTGGGGAGGATGATATTTCCCCCCAAATAACTGGCTTCTGAGGATTCATCCTTGTCATAACCATGTGATCTCCCAAAATATAAGATAAGGACAACTGATAGTTTCAAGAACTTAACTTTGTATGAGGCATTGCGCCTCCTGTTAAGACACTTTACATGTGCAGTCTACTGAATGCCATGACAACCTTATAAAGTTCTATCTGACAGAAAAGCTGAGAGGCAGATATTTGCTCACTCCCACAGCACCTTGGTGATAGAGCAATAACTGAACCCAAATCAAGTTCAAGCTCTGTATTTTTCATTTTTTGGTATTGCTTCATAACCTCTTTTGTTCCATGCTACCTCTCCAAATCCATACCATATCCAGAACTTAGGGATCAGAGACAATTTTATGGCCTAACAATGTGGCCAGAAGTGTTAGCGAGCGGAGTGGGGCCCTGGCCAGTGTATTACTCAGTGTAGTTAAATTTCTCCCTGGCCACTTAATCCAGTTTCATACATCCTTGCATGTCTTACTCTTGTCCATCCTGCTTGAGAAAAAAATACCACTAACTGATCATCTGTTTTCTCTTATTTTTGTCGTTTATTTTCCTTGATGTTGAAGGTCTGACTGATAGTAAAGAAAGGGAAGTAGAGTTTTGATATTACACACTCCAATACACCTATCACAAGCCCCAGACCATGAGGTAACTGGTGACTACATTCAGATTCAACTCTTTGTCCATTTGTTATCGGGGGATAGGGACACCCCCGTTTAAATTCCTCCTTCCTATGGGTTCTCCCGCCTGCGCGCAGCAGCTGCTCAGATATCAAACCTTAACAACTAGGATAGACAAGAGATTTATTTACAGATACGGAAAAAAACCAAACTGAAAGAGTCTACACCCTCACAAATGTTTCAAACGAACAGAGCCCCACTTCTGCTCCTCAAGGAGCTTCGTGGGGTTTACCTCAGTCTTAGGGCACTTCTGGTTGGAAGTGCCAGGACCTTGACTCCCAATCCTGTTGCTCCAGTTGGTACCAGATGAATCCAACCAACACAGGCGGGGCTCAGATGGTCTCCCAAAGGCAGGCCTGTCCGAGTGTCACCGTGGCTCC
>PVHY01010750.1:0-32055 GCA_004024945.1 Uropsilus gracilis
ATACGGAGAGAGGAGGAAGGATCAATTAATGCACAATTGTGACAAATCAGTAAAATGAATTAAAAAAAAGCTTTTCCTCTTTGTGGATATATTAGAATATAACATTCTCTAGCTTTATCATTAATGAATCCACAATATCACACACAGAGCAAAGGAATGTGAGTGATGCATATCATTCCCACACTGAGACAATAAATGATCTATCTAGGACTCTTCTGTCATGTTGGTTTCATGTCTTGATGGGAACATTTTAGATTTCTTGAGAGGCAGTATTGGAAGGATGTGCCTTGGAGCCTTGGAGAACCTCTGGACCTGTAGTAGACTTTATGTGAGTGAGAATTATAGTTTATATGCTGACTACTGAGATGTAGGTATTTCTATTGCAGCATAAACAAGTCGTTCCTGTCTAATATAATGCACTGCTATTATTTATTTATCCAGTTATGTGCATGTAGTAAATTTCCCAACAAAAAAGAAAGCTCATACTTTGGAACCAGGCATGGAGAATGAAGTCATGGGTAGACAGAATCAGTCTCAGTTCAATTCCTTAGCAGACAGTCTCCTTATTCAAGTGCTTTACTTTCTGGATCCTCAGTTTATTTAGAAATTGATTAATATCTACCTTACAGAGTTGTTTGGGTATTATATGGTGTATGTTACTGGCTTAGTGAAATGAAATATATGTAGTATATGTTTTAGAAAATATAGTATTTTTCTTTTCTTTGGAGAAATGAAATAAGATATAGAATAGACAAATTGCTCTTGTTTTGTTAGATGAAAGTACCTGATTCCTTGACTGAGCAAAGGTCAAAGGAAATGGAAATCAAAGAACAAAAATGAAGAAAAATCAGTTAAAGAAAAATCCAAGTAAACTTCGAGGATAGATTATTAGAATAATCCCTTTCTCCCTCCTTTGATTCCATTAATGCTGTGTTAGAACACATGAATCATGAGCAGGGTGTTGTTGATTTCTGATTTACCATTCCCCAAACTTGAACCAACTTGAATGCTAAGAATTTCATTGTCACTGAGAAATTGAACTTTCAGAATTGTCTCTTTTCTGAGGTTCTTCTGGTTAAAGCTATTGCTAATCAACTTCCGGTTATACTCAGTCGACTGCTCTGTCCTGGGTCAGCCAGTTCACCGTTATGAAGGACAAAGCCTCCTCATCCTTCACTTCGGTGTACTTTTTCTATAACTTCCTGCTTTTCTCAGACCTAACACACCTCCTGATTTCTAGTGATTTTGTGAAGGGCTAGGCTTTCTAGGTCATTGATTTTTAAAGTAAGTGGATTGTTTATTAAGACACAGAAGGCTTGGTTTGGGATCCAATAGTTTTGACTGTGGTCTAAAAATTTGAGTTCTGAACAAATTCTCTGGTGATTCTGATGCTACTGATCTAAGAACCTCACTAAAAGCCACAGCTCAAGAGTATCTCTGAGACTCAGGAAGTTTGAAGAAAATTGGAGCCCAGTTATATTAGAGGGTCAAATTCTGCAGGGGTTCCAGCAACTTGGATGTGCATTTCATCAGATTCTATGATCTGAGGTTGAATAGCTGTCCTAATAACTCAGAAATAATACTGGTAACTGATTTGGTCTCTTAAGCAAGTAGACTCAATGATGGGAAGTGATGAAAGGAACCAGGAAGGAGAATAGAGTTGGATTCTTTGAAATGGACTTTTCTATGGAAAGAAACATGTTTGTGTGTTTTTCTCAGAAGCTATTGCTGTAGGCTGATTGTGGATGTGACCTTTTTTCAGGAAAGGGGAAGAGATAGCAAAAGGTATCCTATGGGAAGTTTCCAGCTCTAATTTCTCTCATTGTATTGAAGTCTGATGGGTAATGGGATCAGCTATTAGCCCAAGGTTCTACAAGAACTGTTTCCTACTGAGATACATTTGATCTGTGTGGAGAGGCTGACTTGCTTACAGGAGCCAAATTCAGCTGACCTCACATCCTCTGCTTCCTCATGCACTCTCCCAACTGATCAAAGGAAACTGCATGCTCTCCTTCTTTCCCAAGGTCCAGAGAGAAACAGTCAGGACTCATGGTTACCCTCAGTTATAGACTTTCAGGACTGGATCTGTAGAAAAATATGGTTCCATTCAAACAAGTTAAAGGAGACAATACTCTTCTTTGAATCAAATTCCAAAGTTTAAAACGATTACTGAAATGAAACCATATCAATATATTTTGACAAAAGTCTAGACCAAGTTCAGGTAACTTTGGAAAGGTGGAACACAAAAGGAGAGAACCAAAATTTCTTGAGCACATCCTAAGTTCATGGTAATTTAACTACCTCTCTAATTGTACATTTAAGGAAATCCTGGAAACTATAATTTATCACATTAATTATATAAGGATGTAAACTGCGTTCAAAAAGGGTAATGGATTTTGCTAAGTTTGGTAAGAATGTAGCTACAATTTGGATTCAGAGCTGTGACTTTGACCATGTGATCAAAACAGTGTTTTTCAAGCTGTTAGACCTTATTTGAATCAAAATTAATTTGGCCATTAGAATGCAAAAATAACAATGTGCACATGTCCTTAACTTTTTGTGGTGGCTTCACATATTTGCCAAGCCCTGTATTTATTTCTAGTACAAATGGAATATTCCCTTTTTATCATCTTTGCTGTTATTTTCAGAATCATTCTAAATGCTTAATAATTTCCCATCTCAGTTGATGCATCCTGGAATTTTGTCCTCTCAGTCCAGCTACTGTCTACAGCCATTGCATTTTCCCTATTCACTGTTTGCCTCTTGGTTGACCTCCCACATCCAACCTCATTCCCCTCCAATCTGTCCCATGCTTCAGTTACCTACTGAGGTTAGTGGCACAGCTCATGTCAGAATGGGCAAGTTCCTCCCTCACCATTTGAGTCCATGGCATATGAAACACAGTCTGTCCTTTTTTGTTGGCATTCCAAAATTTCCCCTATTTGGCACCAGGCTATGTTTTGTATGAATTTCTCTACATTTTCCTCTCAGTATACTGTGCATTGACAAATTCGAGGCAATGCATCAATCCTGAATACACCTTTAATCTTCTAATATGTTCTTCATTCTCTGACCTCCCCACTATTGAAATGCTCCCCCTTCTTTCCAGTCCCACTGAAAATATTAACATTTTCTAAACCCTTATGAAATTTCACTACATGCCTCTTAATTAACACCCCCTTCACCCATTTTCCATTACTGAATAAAGTAATGAAGCTCTTCTTGTAATAAGAATCAAATCATGATATGATTTTTATATCTTTTAGTTCTTAGAATTTCTAATGACCTCTACTCATATTTGAAAGCATATTATAGGTCCTGTTTGTGTAGAACTCATTTAAGATCTTTTGATTTGTTTCATTATCAAGTAATTAAACATCCTCTCTGGAATTAAATGTCAGGGCCCCCTTACTCTCAAAAGATGTTTCAGGTTGGGGGAGGGGGAAGACACAAAAGATAAAGAAAGTGCATAGGTGATAAGCTGATGGAAGAATATTGAGATAAACAAAACATATTTATATATGTGTTTGTATATATACACACAGTCAGAAAAATAAATAATTAAAAAAAAAATCAAATACAGTTTCAGTGTTTGCAAATGTGTAAGGCATCTTCCACCAACACCATATTTTTGTCCCCCAACCATTTTATTTACTACTCTTTATCCTCAGAGACTAAACTGTGAATTATATTGATCAGCTCCTTTGCACACTGACTTTGGGTTGATATTATTCAGTGGAGTCCTTCACGGGGATACTGGAGAGCAGAAAATAGACCCTGCTGGCATCATTGCAGTTTGGCTTCATCCTTGATCAAAGGCCACAGTTCCTCTCAGGCCTCTGAGAGATAAAGGTTCATTCTGTTGTTACAAAACAAAAGGGTCACCACACCATTTCTTCTTCTACTTTTCCTAAACTCCACCTAACTCTTTGTAAATAGCCCTGCTATTAAATTTTCCTAAAACTATCTAATTTGAATATCAAGTTTTTTTTTCTACCAGAACACAGACGGTACAAATTTCTGCTATTCTTAGAATTTCTGCTCCATCTTTTCTCTCCAGAGATGTGGTGCTAAGAGCAGAACCCAGAATATAGGCTTCAGCAGTTGAGACAGGAATCAAGTGTGGTCTAGGTCCACGCACCTCCTGATACTGCAGAGCCTACAGTGATGATGATGCCAGTCGTTGTTATCAAATTCCCCTTACAAAATTCTGGGGCAGAAATCTCCAAACATCTCTGGGCTACTACCATACTCAGTGCATGGTGACTGCTTGATAGAGGTAGAATAGAGTTGAATCAGATCTACGATCGAGCACTTCTTCTTCTTTTATTTTTAACAGCTATTGGATGGAACTCAGAAATTCCTCCTGCTAGTGGAAGAATAATATACTCAGGTCACATAATCACAATCTTGCCTAAACCTCATTGCTTTCTGTTTGCAATGAAATTCCCCAAAGGCTAGACTGATTCTTTCTTGGATTGAAAGAGCATGGAGATATTTGGTTGGCAGTTTGGAAAAAGGCAGCTTCTCTGTGAAACAGGCTGGAAGCTGTTGAGTGAGTGAAGTAGACAGATCTCTGGGGATATGGAGCCACAGCTCTTGGCTGAGACAGAGTTGCAGAGAAGTAGCTTCCCAGGAAGAGATCCTGCTCAATCTGACACATAAAGATGCTCTCTGTACTCCAGCTCCCGAGGCACCCTGTGGTATTTATGGGGAGACAAAAGTAGTTGAGAGAGGACCCTGAGTATGGTGTTAAGACAATTTAGTACCTCTGAAGAAGTTGGTGCAATAGAAAGTCTTTGAAAGAAGTCCAATTGAACAAGTTGAAAGTGGAGACAGATGGGTTAGCCCTGGCATGGCCTCCAGTGTGCATGTACTGTGATTCTAGCCTGAGGTGAGTTCCAGCAATGGTTTTCAAACTGGAGGCCCAAACTAGCAGCATCAGCATCACCTGTCACTTGTAAGAGATGTAAAGATACAAGTCCCACCCCTGGCCTATGGAATCAGAATGTGAAGGAGCAGTCCAGCAATCTGTCTTTTTACAACTCTGCCTTTGATTCTGAGTCTTGCTAAAGAATGAGAACAACCCTGGGTCTGTTCACCCATGTATTCTTTTCACTGACTCTCCAGTGTAAGGGCACTGCAGTCAAGGGCACAACACAAAGAAGCTTACAGCATTTTTTTAATTAAAAAGAAAAAGGATAAACCTTATTGTCCATATTTTAGCTAAAGGACCTTTTTTTGTGCAACCCAGGATGACTGAGGGCTAGAGATTCCTCAACAAGGTGGGACAGATAGGGAAGAGTCCCTCAGGGATTTAAACCCAGTGACTCAGTTTGGCCCCCAGGATTCTGCCAACCTTTTGGCTCAAGATTACAAAGTATTCTCCTCCATGTCACAGTTCCAAGACTTTGTTCAGCTTTGATCTCCAGTTGTTGTTGAACATGACAGACACAAGGGAGATCATTAGGTGAAGACATCTCAGTGAATGAATTGAGATACACCTAGAGTCCATGAGTAGGGGAAAGTAAATTGAAGCCCACAGACCTGAGGACATATCATCAGCCAAATGCTTCTCACTCATGGGTCTCATTAGTTGGAAGCAGCTCTTTTCTGTCAGCTTATATATGACAAGGGACAGTCCAGAACCCATGAAGAATCACCACCATGATGAGAAGTTCTTTACTGGGGATTTTGAACAGATGCAAAATGCTAATCATGTTGCTATGATGAATGTTGGAGCTATTTGAAGAGATGAAGCTGATAATTTTGTGATATTTGGGAAGAAAATCCAGAAACAAATCAGATGCCATTGACAAGTTATCCCTCCATACAAGAGTCTTGTGGGAAATAAGTGTGCAGAGAATAAAATCAGACAAAGCAGCACTTTATTTGAATATAGTTCAGTCCTAATTACTGCTAATAGTGGAATGCTAACTTGTACTTCAGGAGAGAACTCTGGCAGGTCATACCACTTCTCCCTGAAAACCTAACTGTGTCTCAGAACTTCATTTCAAAGTCCTGGGAAGGACTTTGTCACAGTGCAGGAAAAAACAGGGACAGTTGTCAGAAATGAGAACAGTTTGTCCCAAGAGACAAATACTGGTGAAGGCAGTTGAAACAAAGAAGAGATAGCCTCCCATGGGGCTACTGAAAAATTCAGAGATATTCAAGACACTGCTATTTGTGAGACTCCTGATACACTAAAAACATGAAGAAATTAAAAAGTGGCTCATACTAATTATAGATATTAATGTTTTCTCAAAATGATGTTTTAGTAAAATGTAGCAAAGATAAAATTATGTCACATACTGCTACTTTTGTCATGACCATAGCATTTAGAGACTCTCAGTGAATGGTAGTCTAGGAAAGAGCACCCATATGATGTCATGATGACTGTCCTCTCATCAACTGGTTCATTCTATAGCTGCAGCAATACTTGAATATAACACCAAATGTGTATATTAAAAACCCTGTCTCATTATATGCATTAACTGAATAGGTTCTCTGTATCACCAGCCTCATGATGGGCTCAGAGTTGCCCCTCAAAGCACTGACAAAGAAGGTGGTATTTGTTTTAGTCTGATTGGACTGCCATGACAAAGTCCCATCACCTGGGTGCCTAATGCAATAGAAATGTATTTTCTCAGAACTATGGAAGCCTTAATTCCAAGATGAAAGCATTGGCAAAGTTAATATCTTCTAAGGTCATTCTTTTGGGTTGGAGATGACTATCTTCTCACCATCTCATGTTTTTCCCTCTGTGCACATCTTTGTTTAAATTCCCTTCTCCAAAAGGATACCAGTTATATTTCATTCAAGTCCACCCCAATAGCCTCATTTTAAATTTATTACCTTTTTAAATACTCTCTCTCCAAATACAGTAATATTCCAACATATTGAGAATTAGGACTAAATCTGGGGGGAACCCAAATCATCCCAGATCATCCTCTGAAGCAGATGGCACCCCACAACTTAGTCCTGAACTTGGCACTTGAATATAGCTAACAGTAATGCTTGTTCAATTGGGAGGTTATATGTGAATTCTAAGTCTACTTCTCAAGGAAGAGGAGTGAAAAATAAGAGAGTAGTCTCAGTTTCCTTTTCTGGCATCAACAGGTTGTCACTTGATCCTCCCTATGGTGCAAACAAAGAGAGATGGCATCTTGGTCGAGGTCACAAAAGGAAAAGCCACATGGCTGAGCCAGATTTCTAAGACTTATGATTAAGCAGGGTTACATCACTGACACCTCTGGAACTGACCACATCTTGTCATTGTCACATATTGGGAAACTTGGAGGTTTTTTGGGTTTATTTGTTCAATATATAAACAGCAGTGTTATTTTTTTTATGTATTAATTCCCCTTCCCCTAACCCTTTCTTCAACAATTCCATCTGCTGTAGGCTGCCACCCTTTAAGTGTTAAGGAAAAGCAGAGGATGGAAGAACCCTATATGTTCCCTCCATTCCTGTCTGCCTAGCCCTCATGGAACCTGCTGACACATTTGACTGTTCCCTGATGCAGCTGAAGCCTTGCTGGCAGCCTCCTGGGAAGGTTTCAGTGAGCTAGATGGGAGATAAGCGAGCTGGGCTGTCCTTTCTTTGGTGCATTCAGCTCAAGCACTGGCCCATTTATCTGCTGCAGTGAAGCTCTGCTAATGCAAAGGAATACATTCAGCACAGAGTACCCTGGAGAGTGGTAGGGATAATAATGCCACTATTCATTATTTTAAAACAAACACAATTTAGAGTGTGGATCTATCTGGAAGTGTGAAATTGGTTCCTCTTAAAGAGCAACTGGCAAGGGAAGAGCATGTGACCCATCCAAGAGCAAAAGATTCTACCTGGTGCCAGCAATGTGGTCTCTGTGAGTCCAGACTAGTCCGGCTGGCTCAGCCACAGTCATAAGAAATGCTGAATGTAATGAGAAGCATCTATCATACATTGAACACTTAGTGTTGGATCCTTCAAACTATCCTAAAACATGGCGATTATTTTCCTCATTTCCTATAGGAAAAATTGAAGATCAGAGATGTGAAGACATTTGCCTGAGGTCACATAGGTCAGCGGTGGCAGAGCTGAATTCAATGTGAACTGATTTGATTCCAAACCCCTGCTTTGTCCACAGTGCCTTATTAAAAGGGCAGAAGAGCATTTAAACTGTCAAACAAGATAGTCTCGGGGTTTGACCCAGAGCCAAAAAGTGATGTGAGATGATTAAGTCATAGGAAAAGGAAAATGCCTTCCCTGCTGAGCAGTCTAAGCTACAACTTCCTTCCAGCAGGTCAAGTGCAGATACCAAATCAGGTGTGACTTTGATTAAGCTGTTCACCAGTTCTGCCTCAGTTCCTTCATCTGTGAAATGAGGATTTGAATGAAATGAAATCTCTGTTCTTTAAGTTTACTGTCCTAAAATCTCATGCTAGTGGGCATATCACTCTTTTCTCCATCCAGGGTTTTATGGATTCTGAAAGGACCCACAGTGAATGAGAGCTGGAGCTAGGACTTCAGGGCTGAAGGAGATCTTGAAGGAGAGGGTGACCAAAGCCCCAACTGATAGTGAAAAAAAAAAAAGGAAGCTCTGACATCTCCATCCCTAGGAACCCTTGTTGGGTCACATGGACTTCTCTGCTTCTGTTTAGACAAGTGTGTTGAATCACAATACTTTCTGGGAAAAGTTTCAGTACATGTGGTTGGTCTGAACCTAGTGCAATGATGTGATTATATCCTGAGACCTAGGTTCTCTGCACTGGGAATAAAGAAGAATCTCCATGCGAGGTAAGAAAAGCACAACTTGGAAGTGAACCCCTCTGATTCCAAAGTCTGCCATGTGTATGCCCAGCCTGGGTAACCTGTTCAAGTGCTTGGGACCTTGGTTCCCCTGGGAGTTTGTTTATAAATTATTAGTTTTCCATTGTTAATTGGGAGAAATCATGTAACCTTGCAGATAATAAGGGTGACTGAATGAGATACCTGGTGTGAAACAGATGGCAGTACCTGGGTCAATGTGGAGGTCCTTTGTTCTTCATTTTTTGAACCATCAGTGGAAAGACTCCACCCCTGAGAGGTGTTGCAGGCTCTGGATGGCATCTGGCATACTGAAGTTGTAGGAGCGGGTCTCTTAAACTTACTTGAGATTATAGGTTCTTTGGGACAATAGGAAATTTGTGATACTTTCTCCAGCATAGAATTGCACTGAGCCAAAACAGTGACTCATACTGTTTAGAATCCCCTCCCTGGCTTCTCAGTTATGCAGGCTAGATGGCATCCCTGCCCTTGCAGAAAGAAGGGTCTTAAAAGTCACATGTATCCTCCATCATAGTTTCTGAGAAATTGTGGAGCTGCCTGCGATTCTGTCCACAGGAAATGGGAAAACCTTCCTTAGATGGCAGAAGGCCCTGAGAAGAGAGGTGGAAGGCCAGATGAATGGCCCGCCACTCTTTCCTAATTGCTTTTCTTGTGCTCGCACGTGAATGTGCACTTGTTAACCTGTGCTTCCCGGGCCCATGGCCCTAACACCTCCTCTCTGATCTGTGACACCAGCAGGAGCACAATTAGTGAGGAAGAACAAAGACTCTGAGGTGCCTGAACTGGGCTCCGATCTCACCAGCTGTTCCAACCTGCTCGTTTTCATGTGGCTTCCTGGAGCACACCTGAGGCTGCCAGCTGCTCCTCTCCAGATCGCTCCCTGGTCTAGTGAGGTGGCTTGCACTCCTCTATTCTGTCATCCTGTACAGTTACAATCAGCTGTCCTCAGGCACTTCACTCACACCAAAGCCAGGGATGCCCATCTTCTGAGATCAATGCCCCTTCATGTATGACCTGACAGCAGAACAGAATAGACCGCTGTGCTTTAATGTGAATAGGACCCCTTGGTTCCCCATCATTTCCACACATGTGAAAGCTGGCAGAAACATCTTCGAATGCAGGGGACAGCTGCCACTAGCTTGTTCCGAATGCCCTCCCCTGGGAAGAGGGAACTGCAATTTAGTATTTTCATCTGTACCTTTGTTCCCCTCACCCCAAGGGTCACCCTTGTTCTTGGGTCACCCTTGATGATACCCAATCGAGTATGACATCATAACATCCCTATGCTGTGGTGCTTCTACTAAATGCCAACTCATTTGAATTGCGCCCTCCCTCCACATGGCTCGGCTTTCATGTGTCCTTACGGTATGCACCTATTTGGATAATGACTAAGGTGTGCACCTATTTGGACAATAGTCATTGTCCAAATATGCCCCTCCAACAGCAATCTTCCCTTCCTTTAACCTCTCCATCTAATTACACATCTATTTTATCTGTAAATCTTATCATTCTTTGAAGTTCTATTACTTCTTTATGTTTTTACCTGTTTATTATCTCTCTCTCTTGCTAAAGAGTATCTCCACAAGCAGAGGGCCCACCCTCTCTTGTTCAAGTTCTATCTCCAGGGCAAGGAGTAAGTACACAAAACCAGTGATGTTGAACTAAGTGCTTGAGGCAAATACAGTGATATATGGATTCAAAACTTCTCCCATGGGTCTTATTTTACTGGAATTTTATCTATCCTAGAGAGAAAGATTCAGGCATCTTTGCAGATTGAGCTGTTAGTTGTTTCTCTAAGATAAAATGTAGTTCCAGGAGAAGAGACTACACCATTTTAAATGTTTTGGCCACTTATCTGAGTTCTGATATCTGCAATAACTGTTTGATTCTCCTCCTTTTCAAAGTCATCTTTACTCATGTTCATGGAATTTTGACTTTCCAGGAATAGTCTTCAGTGCCATCCTGTGAAGTCCAGTTCTCAAACATTGTTATACAACTGTGGTGTCATTAAATTGTTGGTCACAGTCTCAATGGTGCTTCTGGTAACAGAAGTTCAGAACAGTCATCTCCTTTAGAGACTGCTGGCACATGAAGCCATGGGGGTTCAAGATACTGTGTGAACAGTTACCAGGAGAAGCTGAGCTATTGGTGCTTTGAACATAGGGACTTTACAATGGTGATGATGATGATTAAAATACAGAGAACAATGGGAACAACAAGTGCTGGTGTGGATGTGGAGAGAAAGGAACACTCTTACACTGCTGGTGGGAATGTAAACTGGTTCAACTACTATGGAAAGCTGTGTGGAGGACCCTCAAATTAATGAAAATGGAACTACCATTTGACTCAGCAATTGTTCTCTTGGGAATCTACCCAAAAGAGATCTCAATGTAGGTACAAAGGGATACCTGTGCTTGGATGTTTACTACAACACTATTTATAATTACAAGAACTTGGAAGCATCCTAAATGCCCCAAAACAGATGACTGGATGGAAAAAATGTGGTGTATATACATAATAGAATATTATTCATCAATTAAAAATGACAAATTTCATCATTTTATGATAACATGGATGGACTTAGAAGAAATCATATTAGCAGAAGCAAGTCAAATGGAAAAAAAAAACAGAAACCAAATGGTTTCACTAATATATGGGTTATAGGGAAAAAGTAAACAAAAGCCATGAGGAAAAGTCAAAACAAGCTAACCACCAAACTGAAGTACACAATCTGGGGCAGAGGGGAAAGGGAGGGAATGGTGAGGAGAGTGGGTAGGTGAATACCTGGGGTTACAAAGATGTGAAATTTATATATAAATAAATTTAAAAAAATAAAAAATTCTTAAAGAATAAAAATAAATAAAAGCAAATACATAAATAAAATAAACAAAATATAGAGAACACTTGGATTTTATTATGGAAACTTTGCTAGGTGTGCTATCTATTATTGCTTTTAACATTCACAATGCCTTGTTAAGGTAGGTCTAGCTATGTTACCTATTTTCAGATGATGAAACTGAGGCCCAAAGAATTGAATCATTAGGACCTGAGTGAGACTCTGATGATCACATCTTTATCCACTGTGTTCATGCCTTCTTTTCCAGATGAACTAGGGAGAAAGGACAGGAGCAGCTTGTGTGAATGTAGAGAGGCAGATTGGAATCTTCCCATGAGGATTCAAGGGGTAGTTTCCAAGAGCTGAGACTGGGCAGGGCATGGTTTTCTCAAGGTACCACTCTTAACCTGAGGGGTAGAAACAAGAAAGAAAGGGTATAATAGATGAATTGATTATGTAGAAAATGTAAATGGAAAAGTGCCCTGAAATCTGAGTCAGAGAAATTAGAGGATTCAGGCCAGAAGAGAACATGAGAGCCTCAGCATAATGGTGGTGAGAGACCAAAACCTTGGTATAGGAGGAGTTAAGAGGTTCCACAGGAACTAGAAAAAAGAGGTTGGTAATGATAGAGGGTAGGAAAGGCAGTGCTGTGGGATGGGGAGACCCAGTTATAGCTGGGAACAATGCAGAGGAACTACCGTTTAAGGGACAGTGAATGTGCCCCCTTGAGATGCTTGGGCAAACTTCAGATGAGTTCAGAATAAGATTATTCTCTTTATTCATCCTGTACTAACTGCATATGTGATATTTCCTCAGAGTAGACTCTTTATTATCTTGACTTTCTCAGGGTCTGTGAACACCGAAGAAAACATTAAGGTTTTGCTTGCTTCTTACACAAACATATGTGATGCTTCCATAATTAATTATCAGGACAAAATAGTTTACAAACCCCAAGACAAAAATGATCCCAAAGCCTTTAGTCAGCACACATTTTCCTGGTGTGTTCACAACATATGGTGATAATTGTATGAATTCGGTTCTCCCCATTTTCCTAAAATAACTAAAAGAAACAGTCAATGTTCACATTGATCTTGTTCTTTTCTTTTGCTTGAGTGTTGGGAGGAAACTTCTCATATTTCTTGTAGTAATCTGGAGTCCAGTGACTAGTTCTAGTCAGTTAAACAGGAATGAGAATAATGTGTCAATTTTGGATTGAGTTATCTCTCAGTCAGTGTTTCTTCTATATTTAGTCATTTTCCTGCTTGATGACTTTGTTCAGTGACTGTCCTAATGACTGTCACCCAGTCAGTCTAGGTCCTGGGATGACTGTGGGGAGGAACACTTGCTCCAAACCTGTCCCAGACCTTTGCTACATATACAATAAATTAATATAAATATTTCATATGGTAAAACAGTCATGTCTCAGGGCTTTTTGCTATTGAGACATAAACTATTAAGTATCATGTTCTTCTCTTTGTCTACAATGTCTCTCTTTTTCTTTTTTGCAGGACAAATAGGTACATATATTTCAGTACCAGCTGTCATATCACCACTTTGTAGGGAACACTCCATCTTTATAGCCAGCAGCACATGGCAGATACCTTGGTTGACCTCTAAGGATGGGGCTGTTACTTGCTTTTGACAATGGGGATATGTGATATTTAGATAACTTTTCTATGGCAAACCAGCTAATGCGTAGACGTCTGTCAAGTAAAGGATTTAAATTCAAATATGCCTATTCCCATGTCAAAATTTTTGAAAATTAGTCCTCATCAATACAGGCAGACCCCCCAAATCTTAACAAATATGAAAGTGATGTGCAGGGGACTAAGATCACTATCATTAGTAATATAGAAACAAAATTATACCTTTTCTAAATATTGAGACACTTTCTATCCTCTCCCTCTTTTTTTTAGCTTGGACCCCATTCCTCCCCCTTCCTGCCTTCCTTCCAACTCTTTTTTCATTTTCAACAAGTGCTTCCCATTTTGTTAAATGTGAAATACAGAATACAATACAGGGCATTGGATTCATACAAACTTGGAAACGTACAATGTATTCTGTTGTCAAGAAAGCTGTAAACTCAAAGGGCATTTATATTTAACCCAATATATCAACAGAAAGATTGTGGTAACAAATAAATATTCTAGATGAGAATTTAAGCAAATAACTGTAAAATTATTGGATAGAAACATTTTAGAGTAGGCAAATCAGACTATATAATAAGTATACTAAATAATATACTAGTTAGATCTCTTTCACTGTATGTGAACAAATATAAGAAAACTAGATAAAGATAAAAGAAAATTTAGAGATATTGATAAATGGAAATCCAAATCGTAACAGCAGTAATGGTTAGTTTTGTGAATATAGAAGAAATTCTCATATCTTGACTTTCTGTCTGTATAATAACTGAAGAAGTTTAGGCTTATGGCAATATACACTTTGCTTACAAATTTATAAATTGCTGTAACTTTTTAGGCAAAAGCACTACCTGGGTATTAAATACAACAGAAAATATCTTTTGACCTTCTGGATATTGATAGTACAAACAAAGATGCCCAAGGCCAGTTATCACAGCAATGTTTTCAGTACCTAAAACAAATAAACAAAAAGCATAAAGATAAAATATTTAAAAATCCACTAGAAGTGGGAGGGTTGGATAAGTCAAAATATATTTTTCTATGAAATTTTATGCCACCTTAAAGAGGAAGAATTTGGCACAAATATATGTTGAAAATCAAGGTTCATAACTTTGTGTATATTGTACTCACACTTCTATAAAACAATACAAATTACTTGTACATAACTAAATATTTTATATATTTGCTTATTCAGAAAAAGGTGAAGAGGAAGCAATCACACAAATGCAGTTTCTAACGCTTAACTCAGTTCAGTGGGATTGAAAGATGTGAAAAAAATTTAATATTAGTATTTTTATTTCTATAACTCTGCACTTCAAAATGCATTGGAGTAGCTATATATTATCATTTGTTTTTATAAAAGCAACTTTAAAATGGAATATATAGAAAGTCTAACAGGGATGCAATCCCTTTTTTATCTTCTGCATTAAGAAGGAATATGGTCCTGAATTAACACAGAAATATTCAGAGAAAAGAAAAACAGAGGTATTATAGTCCTCCCTGACTTCAAACTATACTACAGAACAACAATAACCAAAGCAGTATGATATTGGAAGGAAAAATAGAAATGCAAGCCAATGAAAGTGAATAGAAAGCCTGGAAGTAAACTGATACAAGTACAGACAGTTAATCTTTGACAAAGAAACCATGAAACCATACAATGAAGAAATGAAGACATCTTTTATAAATGGTGCTGAGTAACATGGAAAAACATAAAAAAATAAAATAGATTTATACTTAACTCCACACACAACGATTAATTCAAAATGGATAAAAACCTGGAGATAAGATCTGAAATCTTAAAATGCTTAACAACAAATATTTGGGTACATTACTGGAAATCAATTGCACACAAATGTAACAGTAAAGGAAACAAAAATGAACAAATGGTAATACAATAAACTAAAATATTTCTGTGTCTCAAAGAAATGATCACAAAAATAAAAAGTCATGTTACATATAAGAAGGCATTTGTAATACACATCTGGCAAGAAGTTAAATTTCCAAAATACATAAATTACTCATACAATCCAACAGTAATAAAACAATCAACCCAAGTGAAAAATGGTCAAAAGACCTAACTAGACACTTTTCCAACGAAGACATTCAGATGATGTAAGGCACATAAAAAATTATTCGATATCACTTACTCTAAGGGAAATGCAAATCAAAATCACAAGGAGATGTCAAAAAGAAAATAAATAACAAATGTTGGCAAGAAGATGGGGTAATATAAATTTAGTCACTGTTGGGGGATGCAGTTTGGTGCACACTCTATGGAAAATAGTGCATATGTATCATTAACCAAAAAATCAAAATGGAAATTCTCTATGATCCAGCAATATTACTGCTGGGTACTTTTCCAAAGAACGTGAAAACACGTTTGTGTGAAGATTTATGCACATCTGTGTTCACGGCAGCACTAGTCACAATTTCCAAATCATGGAAACAACCTAAGTGCTCAATGACTGACTGAAGAAATAGTAGAATTTGAGAATTTGAAGTATAGATTTTTGGGACAAAATGGATGGATCTTGAGGTAAGAGTCATAAAATGGTAGACAACTATAAGATGCTTTCACTTATCTGTTGCAAGTAAATAATGAAAAAAAAACATGTCTTAGAAAGCACAAAAAACTTTTTTAAATTGGGGAAATTATACTGGTTATCAAATGGAGAGAGGGAGCATGAAGAGCAAGGCACTGGCAAGGGAAGATTGGTGGGGGGGGGGTGAATGAAGCTATAAAAATGTAAGTCCAAGGTTATATAGATGTGTAAATAACTGACACACTCACTTTAAAAGGAAATAATATGTAGATATTTGAGGTCCAGAAATATGAATAGTTGGCTCTTTACAGAACTTAGTCGGGGGTGGTTAGTTCATATTGTGATTGCATTGATTCAAAATACACTGTTCACACAGAAAAAGGGACTAATGAGGATGGGAGAGATGTGGAAGAAGACCTCCAACATTTCACAAGCTTTTAATATTGAAAAAAAATAAGAAAATCAATGCAATGGTTATAATGTGATTGCAAAGCTTATAATTTAAATTGTAGTTGGTGAAAAAAATTACATATTTTTATATTTGTCATAATTCAGCACAATTCCTTTGTTGTTCACTGCAAACTATTCCTTGTATAACGATTTATTTATACTCTTCAACTTCTCTTCACCTTCAGCAACTGCAACAAGTTGAGTCATGATGTACTTCATTTTTAAAAAAACACCAGACACATGCTGGAGTGAGAAGACTTGGGGACATTTCTTTCAAAGTGCAAATGAGATGGAGGACATGGGTCCCAGATAGTTGTACTGGTGCCAAAGGACAATTTAGTTTTTTCAGTTTCTACTGAGCTGCATAATAACGATGGTTTCATGGGCTTCCGGTTCATATGAGCTGCTTGATTTCAAACCCCACCTGTCTTATAAGCAACTGGATCATTAACTTAAAAATGTCAACTTATTCATGCTAATGCAAAGTGAGTTAAAAGCCAAGGCACCCCATAGAACCTGCAAGTATTATAGATATGCTCCTAATGTCCCATCTTCACATTAATTTAGGCAGAAGTTGGAAGGAGGGGCAGAGTTCAGGGAGTCACCTCCAGGGAACTTCTGCTGTGTCTCATGGAAGAAGAGGAGGAGGCAGGGTTGGTATAATGTGGAAAATCCAAGGGACAGGCTGAAGTCAAAAGCCCACCCTGAACTGAGATCAAGGCAGGACTTTAGAAACAAGGGCTCCACTTACAGGAACTGAGTGGTTGCGTCAGAAGACATTCTAAAGGTGTGGGGGATGGAATATTCCTTCAGCTTGGCATTTTCTCCAACTCTGGAAAAGGACCTCAGCCCCTTTCTTCAAGGACCCACAGTTCTTCTGACCTAGCAAAAGTTGGCTGTTTTCTGTGAGTCCCAGATTCTCTGCTGACATTTGATATGAAATTAATGGCCAATTATCCTACTGTATTAGTTTGTTCAAGATGCCTCCATAAAAAAAAAACACAGATTGAGTGGCTTAAACATCATAAATTAATGTTCACACAAGTGTCAGTGGAGAACAGAATTACAAGTTGTAGCAGGCTGGATTTCTTGTGAGGTCTCTCTCCTTGGTCTGTAGGCATCATCTTTTCCCTGTGTCCTAAGGTGGCTTCCCTTTGCACTTGTCTGTGACCTAATCACCTCTTCTGACAAGGATAAAGGTCATATAGTTTAAAGCTCATCAATATTACCTCATTTTAACTTAAATACAGTCACATTCTGAAGCACTAGGATTTAAATTTCAACATATGAATTTGGGGGACATAATTTAATTTATTAAAATGACTGCATTTTCTCTCTCAAATTATGTGTCCAATTAAAAATATGTGTGTTTATATGTATATCTAAGTATAAATGTGAAATGATAGCTATTCTTCTTAATATACTTTTCCTTCTCATTTTCTACAACTACACATGAACAGCCCCTAAGCTGTGTACCTTCAAATTATATTCCTCTGGGGGCTGAAACATCCCCAAGCACATCCATGTTGAAGAATGCTGAAACCCACTTTCATCACTGAGCACTGAATTGGGTAATAGTTCTTACTTCCTAAACAGGAGACCAAAGTCTTTCCTCTAGATCTGATTTTGGTTGTCCGGCCTTCCAATTTGCTCACAACCTACAGGTTCAGGAATAAGTGTTCGTTCTATACCTGGCTTTTCACCAGGTTTTTTTTTGTAGGGCTAAGCACATCAATATCTTGTAACCCTTTCTAACTCCATGACACCATAAGAATGTATCCATATTTGCATATTGATTTTATATAATTCTTACTTGGTGCCAAATATTCTAAGTGTTTTTCAAATGTTAATTCACTTAATCTCCACAGCAACTCTACAGCAATGAGAAAAGGATCCTCATTACACCCATTCTACAGTTGAGAAAACTGAGGCACAGAAACTTGAAATAACCAGTCTAAGGTCAGGGTCCCAGTCACTGGTGGGACCTAGACCTGAACAGCAGTCCAGAATGTATTTATTCTTCACAAACTATTGTGACTGAAATATAAACAAACATCAGCTTGCAGATAAACGAAGAAATTTGTAGCCATTTAGACTCAGGTTATCTAATTGTGAAATCATTTTTCTTTCCATTGTTCCAGTCTGGTGCTTGGCTCCTACCTGTTCTCTAGAGCCTGACTTATTCCCCCTCCTGTCACACATCCCTCACAAATACCTAGAGCCAAGCACAGTTGCTTCTTCACATCAATATTTCAGAGTGCAGAGTCCAGTCAGATCCATTTGATGAAAACAGAGAAAGCACAGGCTTTAGAAAAATAAATCTTTCTCCAAATTGTAGCACACTTAATTTCAGCTCTGTAGATTTAGGCACATTAGTTAACTTCTCTGAGTCTCAGTTTCCTCATCACAAAAGTGGAGATAATAATAATGAAGTGAATGTGGATCTTAAATGTTCAGTGAATGGTACGTAATTTGGCCAACCCATCCTTACAGACTATTATAATATATGGACATCAGTATATTCATTATCCCAACAAGGGATGACATTAACTTTCCCCTCCTGGAATCCAGGCCCTGTTTTGGTGCCAAGAATGCAACAGAATATGGATTAGATCTCAGTTTCAGGAGGTCTTGTATATTTCCATTTGTTTTCTTGAATCTTATGGTCCCTTGCAAACAAACCTGGACTAACCTACTGGGAAAATTGCAAAACCACGTTTAACCAGCAGAGGCCATTGTAAACTGGCAAATCCCAGTTGACTGACCAGCTAACCACAGATGCCTGAAGCCCAGTTGAGCCCAGACAACCACTATGTTGATCATTGACAAGTAAGACTCCATAGTTGTTTAAATGATTAATTTTGATAGATTTGTTATGAAGCAATAGCTAACTGATACATTTAGATATTAATGTTAGAAAACTAAAAAATTTCTCAGCTTTCGCTCCAGTAACATTCTCTCTCTTTGAATATTCTCATGTGCACTCATTCCCTCCAGGTGTTCCTAAGGGAAGATCCACAGCAGCAACTAGATGATAGTTCTAATAATAAGTGAGAGCAGTAAACCTTTGCTTCCAGGGACTCAAATAAATGATCCTTATACATGCATCTCATTGTCCTTCTGTCAATATTGGCTTATAGAACTGAAATCGTTTTGAGAGTTTTAGTGTTTGATTTTAGCAAATAGAATATAATTCAATATATTAGATGGCATCAGCATCCCCCCAACCTGGCCAGTCCAACAGGGCTAGAGGCCCAGTTATTTTTCTGGGTCCTTAACGGGCTTCAGTTCCAACCAAAGCCAAGATCTAGATGACCAAGATATAACCCAAGTCCTTGTTGTGACTAGTAGCCTCACATGAGCCTGCAGGACTGATGTAATTATAGTTGATGTGTCTTTTTCCCACATTATATTACACAGCAGGGAGATTAAAAATGACTGTAGCTTATGAAATCCTAAGTATTTATAATAGGTACTTCCTACCCCAGTTGAAAGGTCAATCAGAAATTCCACCAAGGCTGGTTAACTCCAGATAGTCTGAGTTCCAGTGATAGTGGAACACTTTGAGACTGCATCTTTTTTTATCTGAACTTAATATCAAGACAGCCCTGGTATATATGTTTCTACTGCAGGACAGAGTGAACCTAAGGCTATAGTGTATAAAGAACCTGTCTATCAGTCCCCCACCAGCCCTCTCAAAGTTTTCATGTCTTAAGGTCTGGCATAATTGTTAGGAGCATCAGATTTCAGTTCAAAGCAGACACCTTGAATGGTCTTCTATATGTTCTTTAACATTGATGAGACCTAGGATGCTCATTTGCAAAATATGTAATAATATTTCTAGTGTTGTGAGGTAGTGAAACAAGCCAGTACCTGTAGGATGCTCAGGATACTGCCCCACCCACTCTAAGTAATGTCCTTATCAACTACTGTCCATTTATATCCATCTAAGTGATAGTTGCAGAGCAGCAATTAGTTGCCAGGTGTGAAACAGGCAAAGATACATGGATAGAAGAGAACTGGTTCCTCCCTGAAAGGCTCTTGTGCGTGATAAGGGGAAAATCATGGAGGTGAAAACACAGGTCTGAGAGGCACAGGGTGGTGGTGGTGGGGAAAAGCATCTAATTTCTTTTCAGTACAAAGAATTGGGTAGAAATCATAAGGGAGGTGATATTTGCATTGAGTTTAAAAGGATGAGGGAGGTTTGAGAGTTCAAAAGGTCAGATATTCCAGGCAAAGGGAAAAGCCTGTGGGAAGACAGGGGACAGTTCAAGACCTGCCTTTTGTTCTAGAGAATATGGAGTAGTTCTGCCTTAGGCAGAGAGACTGTTAGGAAGGAAGTGCCAGGACATAAAACTGCAAAGCCGACAAGGGCCAGGGAGGTCCCCTAACTCAGAGGACTTTTCCCTCTCTAACTGCCTGTATGAGCAGCAAGGAGATAACGCCATTTTGGATGCTGGGAGAAAAAACTCCACTCAGGGAGAGAATAGTGCTTGTCTAAACTTGTTTTCAAGGACCTTTTTGAATATGATTAGAAGTCTTCTGGGATTGTCTTCATGGGCTGGAGTATTTGAAGCAGAGGTAACTGTATGCTGAAGAACTATGTTGTAGAAGAACAGAGTAGAAGAGGAGGCCAGGAAGGAGGAGAAGAGACTCAGAGTGGAGCAGAACTGAACTGAAGGGAGACTTTGTTACCAGGGGAAGGATTGAGGTGGACAGGAGAGGAGAGGTGCTGTCTGTCACTGGACTTTTGGGTGTTGCTGTCCAATGCTTTCATGTCTCACCGCAGGAAGTGACAGCATAGCCAACAACCTATACCTCAGTGTCTATGACAAATCCAGGGGCAGAGACTGGGTTCCAAGTTTGGTCAGTATAGGGCGGAGATAAAGAAATCCCTGAGGGAGATGAGGAATCAAAATAGTTCAAAACAAAAATGAGTTTAGTTATATTAACACTTGAGTCCCAGGGATGTCTGAAAACAGAAAGGAAGCATTAACCTTTAGAACAGAGGTAGCACAAACTTTGAAACAAGTTTTATTTACAAGTTATCTGCTGTCACAACTGGCTACACCTTTTTGTCTTTTATCACCCATGATGTCTGCACACAGGATTTTTAAAAAATATCCCATGTATTAGTCACAGCTCAGGAGAAATTAGAATGTCTGATACTGAGAATATTTTAAATTGGTAATCCTTAACTGCATTGTAATTTTTCGTACCCACTTTCTCACTCAGCAGTATTATCACAGATTTTTTTCAAGTTTCTCTACAATTTTTTATTTACTAAAGCCATAAACTAAATGATACTGGAACATGGGGGTTCCAGATATAGAATGCTTTCAGTAGTAGCAGAAGTGAATGTTAGGAATGTTCTAGAGTTCAAAGGAACTCAAAGTGCTTTCTTCATTGCTGAGTAGCAAGAAACAGAACCACTCTCAGAATATCATGAACAAATGGGATATTCTTTTGGAAGAATATAGCAGCTACTTTATGGAATGCAAGGTGAGGTGTGGAAACAAGCTTGAGAGGGAGAAATACAGAACTGGAAATTCCAGAATCAAGGTCACTGCCTGCTCTCTAGGGTCATCTGGTCTCTTCATGCTGTTTCTGCTAGTTGCATTTTCACCTACTTTTACAGACAGTTTTATCCACCCCAGTACATCAAGGAGAACAGCCTTGCTCTAGAAATGTCAGAAATGGACTTTCCAATCAAATGCTCCAGAGTCTGCCACCTCTTCACCTTGGTTCAGATTCCTGGGAGTCTGAATCTCACTGGTTTTTACTGTGGATTGGCTGCTGGGTCAGGAGTCTTCCTTCCTTTTAGTCATCTGTACTCAGAAGTGGAGGCAGGTCATATGAAAAAAAAAAATTATTTCAGAGAAATAAGATTAATACAAAATGCTCTTGTGTTTATGGGGCAATGTGGCATGGTTCAGAGTGTCTCCTCAGCAGAGAGGGGACTCTGGTTTTCACAGCATCCTCACCTCTTAATTCACTTCCTCCTATCATCACTAATCATAGTATGACTACATAAACTACTTCAGGGTGGGACACACTATAACCTGAATATGCCCCTCTTCTTCACGAATAAGAGGAAGCTGGTAGGCCTGCCAGTGACAGCTCATTCCTTGGCATACATGGTCTCCTAATCCCTGACTTTTTGGGTCCCTGGGATATGCTAGATGAGTTCAGGTACCTTGTCAATGAGCTGGTAGTTACATTTGCTGATGTAGCAGCAGCACTTTAAATGACCAAGGGGACACAGACAGACAACAATTCTATGAAGGGACTGCTTAGCAAAGGAAGGCTTTTAGAAAAATAAGTATATTAGTATAGGTGGTGCAGTCCACCAAAGCACGTAGGGTATCCATGGTATCTTTCTCACATGCTTACACATGCACATAAAAACACACTATATTCATGGATATATAATCACCAACTTTTCACGTTTTACAAAGCCTTCTATTAGATTTTACAAGAACATATGGGTACATATTTGTATTTCCATATCTTACACACACACACACACACACACACACACACATACACAAAGTGTATGGGGTCTACAGTGACAGATTTGGGTTATTTTCCCCTCAACTTTGCCTTTTCTACAGAATTTGGGTGATTCTGGTTAAATCTATTTATCTGCAATGCTCACTTTCTGCATCAATAAAATGAAAGTAATTATAGATTTTCAATAGTGAAGTAAGATAGACTGAGATGCTATCGTAAAAATGTAATATC
Organism: Uropsilus gracilis; assembly: GCA_004024945.1. Classification (NCBI taxonomy): domain Eukaryota; kingdom Metazoa; phylum Chordata; class Mammalia; order Eulipotyphla; family Talpidae; genus Uropsilus; species Uropsilus gracilis. Next base: position 23,028 of record PVHY01010750.1, read on the forward strand.
TGCCACATAGTCAGTCATGTTCATATTTAAACTAAATATGAACTATTCTTAAATATGTATAGATCTATATACATACATTCATTCATGGATATATCTTCACTCATTCCTATACATATATATATAGTTGCGTTTATATAAACATATATACAAACATAATAAACAGTGATTTTTATACAGTTCATGGATAATATTAGCATTTATAATCATATATGTGTAAATATGCATTTAAATATATACATAAGTAAGAGTATGAAAACTTGCTCTCTGATGTATCCACATCAGGCATATGTGCGCACACATGAATGTTTCTATATATATTAAAATAAAACATAGACATACATATCACATGTGTATGTGTATATCATGTTTTGCTTATTAGGACTATCTCTAATGCTAAGATAAGTCAAGATTATTCATAGCTCTGAAAATAAGTCTGACCTGAAGATCTTACTACTTTCTATGTGAAAAGCTACTCTGATGCTTCTTTTGGTGGAAAAATAGCCTATGGTCATGCACTCTATGATCTTCATTAGTCTGTGAGTGGTCATCACTTCATGTCAGGTATGAAGGAAAGACACTCATTTTCCAGGCTAGGGAAGCGGCTGGGATCTTTCCAGCTTGTCAGAAAGAACCAGTCTGCACTTGGGACTCTGCTAGTGAACCATGAGAAGACTGTTCTCCTGCCAGAATTCTGTCTGCAGATCTGGTTCAGAGATTCCAGGGCATGGTTATAGAAGGAGTTTTCCCTCTCAAGATATGCTCTAAGGTGAGCTGTTGGAGAGCTACACTTGGTATTCCTGAGCACATGTGAACAGCGGGGGTGCTGTGTGCAAGGCACCAACATCCTCAATCTAGCTGCATAATCCCAGATCCTGGGGAAATTGAATTTGTGTTCAATGGCTGTGAGGCTGAAGTAGGAGGCTGCAACCTGCACTACCTACTGCTGCCTGGGCATCCACCAGCTACAACTCCATGTGCCACAGCCACAAGTCTGTGTGGGGCCTGTGGGTTTGTGGGGCTCACTTTGGGGAGATGCCAAACATGAGGAGCTGCAGCTGCAGGCAGAACTCTCTGTAGGACAGCAGGCTGCCTCTTTTATATGATTTCTTCCATTTGTGAATTATGAAAAGGATGAAGAAGGAAGACTTTGATCCATCAAATTTATGGATTCAATAACTATTGCCATTTCAGACAGCAGGGATCCCTGGGGATTATTTTCCCATGTATGCTTAGATAGCAGAGAGGGAGAGACAAATGCTAAATATTCCGCCGTATTTATGAAATGTCAAATGTGCTTTCCGGGGTAATTGCATGAATATTGAATAGTCTTGCTGAAATTTACAACTTTGCAACTGAGTGTTTGGGGATGCTTTTGCCAGCAGCCTTCCTGCAGACAGGACAGCAGCCTTGGCATGAAGGACCAAAATGGAATGGAATCTAGGCTGGCCCAACTCAGCGTAACACTGTCCTTGCAGCTGGATGACTTGGCTTGGCTTCACAAGTATTGACCACATATGGAGCTCATGTCAAGTCCAGTGGGCATCCTTAGCATCTTTAGAGAGGACTGAATTAATGTTAGCTATCCACCACAATTCTCAGAAAAAATTATCTTGCAGCAATTTCCCCAGTTTTGGCAGAAGAGTATGTAACAGATCAAAACACAGAGCTGTTCTGTCAGGGACATGTATCATTCTTTTGTTGGTTTCTCCAAAATCTTGGCATCTCTTTTGAGAAGAATATTCCAGATTCTAGCATGCAATCAAGATGACCTTTCCCACTTTAAATCTAGGGCAGCATTCAAACATAGTGGGGGGGGGGGCACATTGTGGTTCTCTTTTTTGGTAAACTTTCAAATAACCACTTCAGTAGAGTCATGGGGACATTCTCCGCTCTCTCTCTGTAACCCCTGATAACCTTTCTAATCATGAGTGTGATTGCTTTAATCTCAAATCTCAGCTGAATCTCCTAAAGTTCCTCATTTGTTTTGCCGCTGTCTTCTTATAGACCCCCAGGGTTATTTGAATGGCATTCTATTTGTCTCCTCGCCTGTAGTTCATCCTTCACCTTCAGTCTTTTTCTTTAAGTTGTCATAACTATATTTTTCACATATATCACCTACTATTTCTCCTAAGCCCCATGCCGCAGATTCTTTTTGCCACTCACAGCCTTTTGGTTTCCATACTCTTCAATCTCTGTGCCTTTGTATATGCTGCTATCATTTCTCAGAGACCTTCCCTCCATTTCTTTACCCAGAGCATTTCTACTTAACTGTTAAAGCCTAGTTCAAATGCTTAAAGTGCCTGACCTCAGAAAACCTGGAAACGACAAGCAAAATATTCTCTTCAAAGCTCAATAGATATAAACAAACTCAAGAGCTGTATGAAATTTTTGGTTCTTATGCAAAGGTTCCAGGGATTTTGAACAAATAGCTTAGAGGAATGGTCCTAAACAGTAGAATCGAATGATATATGAAAGCAGAAAGACACCCCAGAGTGGGGATGAAACTTATTTCAGTACTTCTCATATTGTAACAGGTGAGTCAAGCACTCACTTATCAGAACAGGGTCATATGGAGAACAGGCTGGGGTGAAATGAGCATGTTGGAGACAGGACAGCTGCAATATAGGGTATGGGACATTCAAGAACACCAGAGGTGAATCAGAAGAAAAACCTCATACTACCAAGTGAAACATCTACTATTGCAGCTGTAAATCTGAGGCAAATTGAAATCCACCTTTGCTTTTATTGGGTAATCTGTGCTAGAGTCAGTTGTAAGGATCATAGCTCCTCACTGTAACTGTCACCTCTTTTGTGATAATTATAGGACTCCTCTGATGTGAAAGTTCTGAGCACCTGGCACATATCCACTTTGATTAGGCAGTGCCGTTGCTCTATATCAGTCTTTATTTGCTCATCCATCAAAGAATGACACTCTGGTCATTGAAGCTTCTCATCTTAAAAGGCCTATGCCTTATGCCTCTCCTGTAGGTTTCGGACAATGTTGTGAATTTTTCCCCAACCTTTCATCATCTGACATTCAATTAGGGAGAGTTGTTCTTGATACCAAGAAAGTAGAGAGTCCTACATAACATGGGTGGGGAGGGAGGGGGTTGGGAGAAAGTAGTACCATTCTCTTTGTGTTTTATTTCAGAAATGGTTAAAATCTTTAGGTTGACAAATGAGATCTGACTGATAGGTTTTTATAGTGAAATATTTTCAAGTTCACTTAAGATGAATGTGTCTGTGCTCTGCCTTGAACTTCCCAAAAGACAAAAAGCTTTACTGTCATCCTCCTTGAAATGCATCTACTGATTCCCTGAATCCTTCCATTTTTTCCTTTGCTTTCCTCTTCCTTACAGTCCTCCCTGGCTGATCATTCTGCTCCCTCCTCCTGCCCCCAATGGCCTGAACTCACCATTTTGTATGGTGGTCATAATACTTTCAAGTATTTATATCTTCTCAAAGCTTGTATTTGTTTCGGGGCCTCAGGGTTTATTTCCTGAACAACTTTTGTTGGTGGCAGGAAGAGGAATGATCTTCAGTCTCACTATTAACTCCAAATGAGTCATGGGCAGGTGAATTTATGTGGTCGGGGGGACTTACAACCTAGCTTATGCCAACAGATACTAGTTCTTATGAGAATAAATTTCATTCTGAAAACTATCTAGCCTCATCTTCTTAACTATTTAGAAATGATAACACTGGTCTTATGATGCTGAGAATACAGTCCTCCTACTTTAATCTGTTTCATTTTAAGAATGTTCTTCATTTAGGAGACAGTGAATGAATTGTGCTCAAACTGTTTCTGTCCAATTAGTGGTAAGGAAAGTGGACAACTCTGATTTCCTAACCCAAACCCTTCCCAGTTATTCTTTTTTTTTTTCCTTCCATAGTCACGGATGGTGTACTAGCTTTTCTCTTTGTAAATCAGTCATTAACCTTAAAGTTATAGGCTGGATCTTATTATATGTTTCAAACTATACATTAGCAGGCAGATCGAAAGTCAAGATCCATGTCCCATGCAGTGGTGGATTCCTGCACTCAAGGCTGTATGAATGCAATGAGATCAGATTATGCTCTTAGAAGTACATGGACTGTGAATGATGGGCTGAGACTAAAGGAAAGCAGAGAAATATCTGTGTTCAGAGCTGAGATTTATGTTGGTTATTGTGAGAGTGACTGAGCTTCCAGATGGCAGCCAGACTGCTACATACCTCACAGGTCTAGTATCCTGCACGATAAAGTTTCTTGGCAAGAATTAATAAATGATTGAATTGGTCAATTGATTAAAGTCCACTGTCCTGCTTATGTTATCTTTGGTTGGCTGTTTTTAGGAAAATAGTGTTGTAATCAACAGTAGTTTAAAAAAAATCATGATATTTAAACAAAAACCTTCCCATATTTTATTAAAACAATATGATTCCACATATGACAGTCCACAAATAATCTCATTTCCAGAGATTGAATTTTTCCTAGAAAATTTGTGGGAAATAGCTGACCATAAGATACCTTTGAAGAGCACTCTTCAACCTTTAATGTGTTATACTTGGACCATCTTGCTAAAATGCACATCATGGTTTAGTCAAACTGAGAAGAGGTGTCAAATTCTATAATTTTGTTAAGTTCTTAGGTGATGGTGATTCTGAAATGCTGGTCCCTTGACCATAGTTTGAGTAGCTAGAGGGCTCACAATGGGGGTGGGGGGGGGAGAGTGCCAGAAGGAGATTTACATTTCTCCTTGATACTGTGCTAGGGGCTAGGGATACTGATGAAGAGTGTACAATAGGACACTCACCACATAAAGCATTATCTGGACCAAAATGTAAATAATGCTAAAGTTGGAAGATTCTGCTATATAGGAAAGAATTCAGATTTGCAGTCTGATTGACCTGGGGTCAATCCATGCCCATCCCACTTAGCTGCTGTAACCCTTACAATGCTTTGTGAATCCCAATTCTTTTGAAAACAACAAACTAGGATCAGCAGAATGCAGTATGTTCAATAGTACTTAATGCAATGGAAAGAAGGTCAAAGAACTGTCTTCCTTGGAGATCTATAGGAAAATAATTACCATTATTGAGTACCTATTATTATTTACCTAGATAAATATTTTGGATAGTTCCAAGATACTTTATATTCCACAGTCAAAGTCTGGGGCATAGGGTATTTCTTGACAATCTCTTGCAATATTAGATTTCTAAAAAGAAAATAGTGCTTCAATTCCTACATTTAGGCAGATATTGACAGCAGCTCTTCTCAGGAAGTAACAGATTATAATGGGCCCTTGATGGGTGTGGTATCTTTAGCCATCACAAGAGCAACACATTTTATCACGTGAAAGGCACCCAGCTTTGACTTGCAAAGACATGGGTGCCACAAAATCCGTTGGTTTTCTCTCAGAACATGAGCAAAACTAGTCCAATAGAGAGATTTCAGAGGGGTTGTGGGGAAGGAAGAAGCTGAAGTTGATGCATGTGCCCTTCTGGGAAGAGGCAAGGCTTACTGCTTTCCGTGTGCCTTACAGTACTTTACACATGCTCATCCTCTGCCATGTCCATCTTGCAACACCTTTGTGCAGCACATAACACAATATGTGCTCTGATGAGCACAAATGCACATAGTTCCTCCATTTACACCATAGACACATACACACAAACACACAATGTCCCACCTATGTCTCCACATATGAGTCTTTCTGCTGACTCCCTATAAAAAGAGAACAGAATCAGATGGCACAGTTGAAAAAAAAAGTTTGCATTTTAGGAAATCTGTAAAACTCTTTTTCCTACATTCCTAGGAGGAATGGAAAAGGTACTGGAAGGACATGGGACACTCAAGAAGAATGTAGGGGCCCTACTGAATATCTTAGTGGGATTTCAAGAATCACCTATAGTACTCTATCTTGCCAAAGAGGTCTGCATGATAGTCCTGGCATCCAGGGTTGCTTTTTCTTGAATTTTTCATTTTTACCATACTGGTCTCCAGCTTATCTGCCTGTAGAATTTTATGAAGATATTATTCAGCAAGATTCTTATAATTGCTGAATGGAGACAATTAGATAGATTAATATGGTGAAACAATGGATTAAAAGGATCAGGAGTTTGGGATTGGATTTTTTTGAAAGACTAGCAAAACATAGTACATGGTCCTAATCATACCTATTATTTACTACAAACAAAAGGATATTAAACACAATTAGCCAAAGAAAAAAATGCATGAGCAGTCTGGGGGGAACCAGTATTAAACTTTCCCAGAGTTCTCGTCCATTGGAATCATATGGCCATACTTCATGCCCCTGCCTGTCCCCTGGAACATATATGAAGCGTTTCTGATCAGGGAGCTCTGTGTAAATGTTTTTATTGGGAAATGACACATTGCAAACCTTTACATGGAATATGCCAAAATTCCAGATTCTCAAAATTCCAGAATTCCAGTCAAGCAGGGGTTTACCGTGAGCCATATTATTCACACTAAGAGTTTAGGTATGGTGGTTCACTCAGGTTATAGTGGGAATATCTAATTTCCCAGATACCAAATAGAAGCTGCCTTGCATGGAGCACAGTTGAGGTCTTTGTTGTAAACTCTATTCTGTACAGTGCTGGACTTAAGTGCTGGCTCCTCTCACTGTCCTTATTGGGACAGTTGTCAACTCAGTGGGATTATAGCTCTCCAGGTCTGTGACAAGGTATCTTGAGTCCCACATTCTTTCCACAAGGGTAGCCAACTTGTTCTCAGACATGCTTCCTGGAACCTTTGAAGATGCAAGTCCTGGGGGGGAAGTACCAAAATTCCCAGGGCTAGTATGTTATGCCAAAACAAAGATAATCTCTTCTCAATGCCTTCTCAGTCTGGAAGATCAGCTGCTACATTTTCTTCATCTTTGATTCAGAATCACTCAGAGTTTTATTCACATAAGTCAAAGGATCTTTTTGAAGAATGGCATGTTAAGATTTTTTTTTTTCCTTTTTGGCTTGAAAGCTTGCAGGAGTCTTTATTTCTGAAATTGAAAACTTTCCCCTTACCTCTTCTAGGACATTTCTTAGTGTATTTTCTTATTACTAACTGTCCAACTTAAACAACCCCTCTCAGTTTCTCATCTCAGATCATTTTAATGTTTGTTCATAGTTTACAAAGTTTTCTTCTATTAGATCTCTAATTATTGATTGATATCCCTTTGTAATACTGACCATTTAGGGGCAGAATCTCTTTGTTCTGTCTTGTCATTTATTTCCTAGCCTATTTTTATTTAGTTGAAATTTCTTCATAATTCAATAAACAATCCCCATACCCATTGAAGGTACTACCAGATCCTATAGATTCAAAAATAACTATTTAATTCACTTTAGATTACTATAATACATCTCCATAGATTTGGTGACTACACCTTGTTCTGACAGTACCCTCACCCTAATCAGGAAGTAGAAACAAGTAGAGGCTTGAGTTCTTTCACGTCTGTTTAGTGTGACTAAAAATAATGATTTTCAACTGGGGAGGGAGAGAGAAAAAGAGAGAAAGAGAGAATAAGAGAGAGGAAAAAAGAGAGAGATTATAAAAACTTCATAAAGAAGACTACAAAGATGTCATCATTTGGCTGCAACTAAATACTACCACAGTTAGAAGAGAGGCTGTGGTTTCTTGCCCCATGTGTCAATTACTTCTGAGACAGTCTCCTGGACCCTGGGTAGCATAGAATAGGTATAAGAACACACTTCTGTACTAATAATAAGGAGGTATAGTTGAATGTACAGATAGCTCTTCTGTGCTGTGGGAATGGTATGGCTGAAAGGAAAAATGTTATGAGCCTTCCATTCCTGGGAGCCCTTGTAATTCCCTGTAATTGCTGCTGCTACTGCTGTTGCTGTTCAAAACTCCTTGAATTAGATGATTTAATAGTAATAATGATGAGCATTAGGGGGAACAGATTCCTTGTTATTCATCTTATTCTGCTATCTCTTTGGAATTCTTTTCACTAGTTTATCTTCAAGTAGAGGTAATTGAAAATTAATTTTTGTCATAAAAGTAAAAACCCTCCTAATATAATTGAAGCCACCAGAGAGGGTCCACTTAGTCAAAACATAATCCTTTCCAGTCACTGCTTTCCAGTGGTGTTTTGGGGCTATTTTGCTATATCTCTGTAGAATAACAGACAGACTGTCTACTGTGGAGTGCTTGCCACCTATTAGGTGTGTGATCAAGCACCTGTGTGACTTTATTTGGCTCACAAAACAAGCCAGTAAATACAATAATAATAACCCAACCTGGCAGATGGCAAAACTAAAGTAGAGGTGAGGTTGGAAAATATGTGCTTGCATGAGGGTGGGAAGTTTTATTAGATTCTATTCCTCCATTGCTGGAAATATGTCTAAGATCAACTTATCTATAACATGTACAGGTGACAGAATATCTTTCCCAGAGCTTCTCTCCATTTGTTTCACCTGGTGTGGAGTCAAGTTCCTCCTTCTTAGGGCTTGATGGGTCATTTGGGGGCAGATATATAAGAATTTTTACAAACTCTCCATCCTACCAAAGCTAAAATTCCATCGACTCTTCTATTTTCAACCTGGTAGTGTACTGTGTGAGGCTTGGTTTGTGATGTACCTCTTTGTCATTAAGGCTTGCTGCATGTCCCCTTTTTTCATTACTTCTATTTTTATTACCTATTTGGGATTGAATTTCCCTAGAACATTTTAAGATACAATACCAATGCATTTCCCTTCTAAAAAGATCTTTAACCCAGACATTCCACTGCTTGCACAAATCATGGAGGCTGAGTTGTGTGTTCAGACTCAGGGGTCATCAGCTCTAGGAAACAGGAGTTAAGTGTGTGCTGTGTCTGTTGTCTCACTTGTCATGTAGATGAGGGACTGTTTATTATTTCAAAGATGACTAAAGTGTTTTTGGTCTCATGAAAAAAGGTTGCATGCATTTCTGTACACAGATGACAAGCTTGTACAAAGAGAAATCAGGAAAATGATCACATATACAATCTCATAAAAAATTTCTCTAAAATTAATTTATCAAAACAAGT
>PVHY01010750.1:32155-50699 GCA_004024945.1 Uropsilus gracilis
CATGGAAACAACCTAAATACCCCAAAACAGAGGACTGGATGAAAAAAATATGGTATATATACACGATGGAATATTACTCATCAATTAAAAATGACAAATTGGACGACTTCATAACAACATGGATGCATTTAGAAGAAATCATATTAGCAGAAACAAGCCATAAAGAAAAAGGCAGAAACCAAATGGTTTCACTAATGTATGGGATATAGTGAAATAAATAAATAAAAACCTTGAGGAAAGTCAAAACAAGCTAAGCATCAAAATGAAATGCACAACTATGAACAGGAGGGAAAAAGGGGGAAGAGAGGGGAGGGAGGGGGGGCAAACCCTTGAGATTACAAAGTTGTGAAATTTATATATAAATAAAAAAATAAATATTTAAAAAAATTAATTAATTAAAAAATTAAAAAATAAATGTAGTTCAAAAAAAAAAAGTACAATACCTGTAAACCCAAAATCCGAATATAATATTGAATATAATAGAAGACAAAGAGAGTGAAAGGTGTTCCTTTCATGTATTGCTCATGGATTGGAAGAATCAATACCATTAAAACAGCTATGATACTAAAGGACTATACAGATTCAATAAAATCCCCATCAAAATTCCAATAGCATTCTTCATTTAAACAAAACAAGAAAAATATGGAATGTACTTGGCATAAAAAACCCCAAATAGCAAAAACCTCCTAAGGAAAAAAATGGAAATACCATGTTTCTTAATTTCACATAGTGAAAGAAGAAATCAAAATAGATTGCATTTGGAATAAATACAGATCAATGAGCCAGAATGGATAGATTAAAAATAAAAGTGCAACATATAAACTACAGATTTATGACAAAATATCTGAGAGATTGTGATGGAGCATGACAATTCTTTTCAATAAATGATACTTGGAAAACTGAACTCCTACTTACAAAAGAATAAAATGACCACTATCTCACAACATTCATAAAAATTAAGTCAAAATAAAGGGAAGATTTACATGTAAAACATAAAACATGTGGAAGAAAATAGATGATACACTCCTTGATACTAGCTTCAGAAATGTGTTTGGGGACTACACCCTAATAGCAAAGGAAACAAAGCCAAAATGAGTAAGTGAGATTACATCAAACTAAATGACTTGTGCCCAGGGAGAGAAACTTGCATCAAAATGAAATGACATCTACTGAATGGAAAAGGTATTTGTATATCATACATTATAAAAGAACTAAATATACAAAGTATACAAAAAATCATTAAATTCAACAATTAAAGTCAAATAACTCATTTTTTAAAGATAAAGAGCCTCTACAGACAGTTATCTAAAGAAAAAATATAGATAGCCAATCAACACATGGAAAAGTGTTCATTATCTCTTGTTATTATGGAAATTCAAAGTAAAATAGCAATGCCATATCCCTTAACACCTATGAGAATGACTTATCCAAAAAACAAGAAATGAGTGTTGAAGAGGATGTGGGCAGAAGAAAATCCTCATACACTTGCTGGTGGGAATGTAAATTGGTATAACCGTTATGGAAAGCAGTATGACAATTCCTCCACAAATTAAAAATAGAAATTTCATACAATCCAGCTTTCCCACTTCTGGATACTTATTTGGAAAAAGCAGAAATGATTTTGAAGAGCTCTATAGCTCCCTATGTCTATTGCAGCGCTATTTAGAATTAACCAAGTACTGAAAACAACCTAAATGTCCATCACCTAAGGAACTGATAAAGAAGATGTGGCATATAAACACAATGGAGTACTATTCTGTTACAAAAAAAACCTAACTCCTGCTGTTTTCAACAATGTGAATCCTATAGGGTATTATGCTTAATGAAATAAACCAGACAGAGAAACACAAGCAATATATGATCTTACTTAAATACAATATATAGAGAAAACAAACATGAATTAATAAGATAAAAATAAATTTTTGGATTATAAGAGCAACTAGTGGTTTTCAGAAGGGAAGGACAAAGAGGGTAGATAAATTGGAACAAAGAAGACAATGGTATGATGAAAAATGCAATAGAAAGTTTAATGAGAACCTTAAGATAATATACATAATAAAAGATCCCAAATAACAAAAATTCTCCTAAGGAAAAAAAATGGAGATATCATGTTTCTTAATTTCACATAATACTATGAAGCAAGAGAAATTACAATAGATTATAACTGGAATAAACACAGATCAATGAAGCCAGAATTGATAGATCAGAAATAAAACCACAACATATGGGTTACAAATGTCTATACCCATGTTAATTTTCACTGATGTATTAGAAATGTATATATTCTTATAATGCAATGTTACTGCCCTTACAATCATGTATAATAAGGACACAGAAATGAGAGAGGTTAGCAAAAGTGAAAGAAGAAAGGGGTAGAGAAAAAGACAGAGACAGAAAGAGAGGATCAAAAGCAAGAAAGTATGGCTCTATGTTGCTTGGAGGTGGTGAGCAAGCTCTCCTATTGTTGGAAGCTGGGCAGAAGCACCATCAGGTCACATGGGACACATATGAAGAAGTTACTTCTTACCCAATGATAGCACTGCCCTGGCCTAACGTGGGAACCCTTACTGTATACACAGTTGAGAGATCTTTCAACACATAACATTGCTCATTGAATGCCTATATGCTCAAGGAAACATCTTTGCTGAATCTAATTATTTTAGCTTCATTCTATTTATTGATTGCACATAGTAAATCTGTGTGTATATATATATATATGCATATATATATATATTACATCATTGTCTACCCCAAAGTTCTCCCATTACCTTATCACCTGTGAACAAGCTCAGTCTTTTGTGCTCATCCACTCCCCCATTGTCTTCCTCCTCCCCCTCTCTCACTCTGTTTCAGTTCTATATTTTTGGTATTTTGGCTGTTTCCATACCTTGGCAATTGTAAATAGTGCTGCAATAAATATGCATGTACAGGTGTCCTTATGAATTAGTACTTTTGTAGATTCCCACAAATGGAATTGCTGGGTCAAATGGTAGTTCTACTTTCAATTGTTTGAGGGTCTTCCACATAGCCTTCTATATTCGCTGAACCAGTTTGCACTCCCACCAACAGTGAAATAGTGTTCTTTTTTCTTCACAGCTACACCAGCTCTTGTTATTGCCCATATTTTTATATGGGCCATTCTTACTAATGTAAGATGGTATCTTAGTGTGGTTTTGACTTGCATTTCCCTGATTCTGAATGTAGCACCTAAAGTCTTTCATTCATGTATATTTTGCTTGAACTCTCAGTGATAGCACAACCCACAGATGCATTTGTCTCTTAAACTTTGTCATAATCACAGAAGGGCATCAATGATCAATGACATGCCAAAACAATATCTATGTCTTTAGTTTTCTTTTTCATCATTTTGTTGATTTTTCTCTTTATATTCAAAGTTTTATTGACCTCTGTCGCCTTCTAGGGACATGTCAAGATAAAATGAAACTAGATGGAAAGTGTCTTTGGCGGACTAGTGAAACTAATCACATAGTTTAATTATTCACTCACCCAACAGTCATAAACAGGAACCATCTATTGACAGTAGATGTGATAAAATAGCATATTTCTTCATCTTTTAATTATTTTGAATGCTACAGATCCATTTTAGTTCTTGATAACAGCAAGACAACATCTTATTTTTCAAATTGTTTATGAGCACCTTGACATTAACATATGGGTCCCAAATTAAAAAACCACAGGCTAAACAAACTCAACTATTTCTTCAAGATCTTCATTCCTATAATTTCTTTTCATTTTAATTATGCAAGTATAAATAACGAGATTCTAAGCAGAGGATTAAAAATAATAATATTCTTCACTCCTACTGTCATATTCAATTCTAAAAACCCCAACTCTTCGGTTGGATTCTATTACTAAAGCAGCTTGCTTTGATATACAAAATTAAAAATGTAGACCTAAGAGAGTAAATCACAAGTTGACCAATGTTCCCTTTCCCCTAGGAAAGGCCTAGGAGGAATTGAGAATCACATCTGTGTGAAGCAGAGAGAAGGTAAGAGCCACTCTGCTGAAACCTTGCCTATCATGATCTCTCTTCCACTTACAGCCAAGTGCCCCTCATTAGGTGTGTAAGCTTTAAAAAGCAAGGAAACCCTAATTAAGGAGCAGTACCATTTTCAAGTACAGTTACACAGGCCTAGCTAGCTGCCATTTCAGACCTAATTCAGGTCATTCATCTGGAGGCTAGCAAGTTATGAAAGTTTTAATTCCCAGTGCAAATATACCCTGATAGAACCCTCTCTGCCTCTATCAGAGCTTATGGAGATCAACCCTCAATTATTGAAGGCAGTGCTGGGCCAGCAGGGGAATCTTCAGGTACACAGCTCAAGTACACAGGAACCCCAGGGTCCTCTTAATGAGGAGTCCACATGCATGTTCACTCTAAGAAAAAAGTATGTGTGTGTGTGTGCGTGCATGTGTGCGTGAGTGTGTATGTGTGTGTTTGGTGGGGGGGGCAACAAAGGGAGGAGTAAATTTCCCCTTTAAACCGATTGGTTCTTCAACAACAATGGGAAAATTGAAGCTGAAATGCAGATGGAACTTCAGCTCACCAAAGGCTCCAGTGAGGGCTCTGGGGAAGAAGACAGGAGATACCTGTTAATGAGAAGAGCTTTAAAATCATTGCGAGCCTGAGTTTTTATTGTAAAAACAAAACCAAAAAGAAAACCTCAATACCCATAGAATGATAATTTCCAAAACTGGAGGGGAAGATAGAAATGGTTAAGGTTTCTTAAAGATGGAATCTCTTGCTGAGACAAACTGTCACATTTTTCATTATATCCATTTCAAGGCAGGCATTTATTACCTTTCCAGTGACTGTATATCTCCTGTAATGTTCTTACTGTGGTTTGCCTCTTAATTACCCTCAGAATTTGCATTTAAACCAAGTTAAAGTATGCCATCTACTCTTCAAGCTTCCCCCAGCTGTTTCCATGGTAACCAAAGGGGTCTCCTGGTGGCTGGCTGGGCTGGAATGTCTGCTTCAGCTGGCCTGGAAGCATCTCCCTTTCATTGTTGATCCATCGCCTTCACTTCACTAGGGAAAGTGAATGAAAGGCATCAAAGGATGTACTGACCCCTGTAGGAAATTTCTGGAAACTACTATCAGCTGCAATATTTCCCTTCTTTGGTGAAACCTTGTAGGATTTACCACCAGGGGGTCACTATCTCTACCATCTAGTTCACCTAGATTACTGCCCTCAGTTCCTATGGGCCTATGTCAGTCCCCTCTCTTATCCCAGAGAGCTTAGCACAGATTCTGAACCAGGGTTCATTCTCACCTGGGAGAAAGAGTGGACCCTTACATAAGCACCATTGTTAAAATGACTCATTGCCAGAGGTCAGGACTGTCGAGCAAATGGCACTGAACTAACAATGAGGAGTACCTGGAATCCAGACCTGATTGCACCCTTTGAAAACTAAGTGAAAGGAAAGGGTTTTTCATTGGATGATTGCTCCTGAGTTTTTTGCCCTGATCTCTTTGACTTTGAGAGCACATATTTCTAATGCCACCTTTTCTTAAATGGAAGTGAATTAAAAGCAGTTCAATGTACAACATAGTAATTGTGAAAACAAACAAACAAAAAAAAAACAATGTGATATGTCTACTCATGCCACGAAGAGACAGTTACCTTTGACCTCTAACATATCCCATGGTATGGCTGGGGACAGAAGGGAGTAGTATAGCTCTTGGCCATGCTTGTCCTCAACTCTTTGAAGATGCTAATAGATATTATTAACACACATAAGGACCAGAACCACATCGCAGGCCCCCTTTGCTGACCAACTCCACACATCCAAGTCTGCCATGGGCTTTCTTAGGTACCATCTTACATGGAGGAAGCAATTCAGGTGGTAGAGGTGATGTAAACAAACAGATCTCCAAATCACAGGGACAATAGTAAATAGCCAAAATCTAGAATTTCAACTAGTTCTCCTTGACTATCCTGACAATCAACTTTCCAAGGCAAGCAAATTTCAGAAAGAAAAAAAAAACTATGGAAACGTCAGTTTTTGTGTTGCTATATTTTTTTTTTAAAAATTATCTTTGTTGGATCAGAATTCTTAATCTACTTTGTTCTCAAGATGGCTGTAATTGAACCTGTAATTATACCGCTTTTTACTGTATAGCTTTGTTTTCTCCTCTCATTAACTGCTGTGGCTTTAAACTTTTTTTTTTTCAAGTGTCTACATTTCAAATTCATTAGTGATTTAGAAGGAATGTCTCTGACAACAGACGGTGTATAACTCCTCAGCACCACTCTCTGGTTGTCTTCTGTATGAATTCCAGAGGAGTGAGCTCTCTGTATTCCTCTTGGCATGTTTTTGCTACATTTCAGATAGGAATCCAGAGAGGGTGTGAAATATATGGTGTTTGCCTGCTGGGTCATGCTTAGGAAGTGTGTTTTCATCAGTTGATATTTGGAAAAGTGGCTGCTCGGCAAGCACTTCAGCAGGTAGCTGGGCAGGAGAGCATTTGGAGATGCCAGAGGTGGGTAGGTGTGATTCCTGTGAGTTCTCTTAGGAATTGAGCAACCACAGACTTGTATCTGCCACTCTCAGTTTTTCTTTCTTCATGCCACTACTTGAATAAAGAACTTTTGCTAGGATTCTTGCTCCCCAAGCTTTAGTTTTCCATCTTTGTATGCCTGACTTTCATTGTTCCATTTTGGTTTCTTCTCTAAGGGGTTTCAAAGTAAATATACGCTTTGGAAAACTAGGAGACACAATGGTTAAGATCTTGTTTTGTTTTTATTTTTTACTAAATCTCTTGTCCTTCTAACCTTGTAGGTGTACAACCTGAGCCCTGGGATGTAAGTGGAACTATATGGTACACATCTTTTTGATATGAGCAGACAGCTGCCCTTGCAATAATGAAGGGGGTCTGTGACCTTCCAGTAATATAATAAAGATTATCACTTTCAATAACCCACTCCTGACACTAATTACTATATTAATTTCTTTTCTTCCTGGTGCAATTAAGAGAAATATAACCTAAATCACTTTTTTAAAAGTGTGGGAAGCAATTTATTGGTTCATGTAGCTGGA
Source organism: Uropsilus gracilis (assembly GCA_004024945.1). Classification (NCBI taxonomy): domain Eukaryota; kingdom Metazoa; phylum Chordata; class Mammalia; order Eulipotyphla; family Talpidae; genus Uropsilus; species Uropsilus gracilis. The sequence continues at coordinate 39,221 of PVHY01010750.1, forward strand.
AATACCAGAGAAGAATGAATTAGAATGGCTGGATCCACGGTTTCACCTGAGGTGACTGGGGCCATGTCTAATAGCCCAACTGTTTCTCTTACTCAACTGACTCCTCACTCAGGTTGTCTCTCCATGTATGATAATATGATGGTAGTCATAGTTTCAGGCTTAGAGTGTTTTTCTGACACAGAAACTGCAGAATGTGGAAACAGGTAGAGAGATGGAGCTCTCTAGCCCCCTCTGGCACACTAGAGAGTGGTTGATAGCTGGTCTCCTGGTCTCTCACCTGTGACACAGTTCCCTAACCACTTTGGAATGTCCCAAGAGACATATTAGTAATGTCTGTTGCCCCCAAAGGTAAATTCTCCTGTTATCAAGAATCCCTGTATCCTTCCTGCTGCATAATATGTACACTTTGCTACTTCCTCATTACACCATTGTAACATTTCCATACTGGGGTATATAAGGGATTCACGACTTCACTAAAGTTGCACCTGGATGTGCTTCCTAGGATCCCCAGTGGGCTAGCCTCACAGATCACTGTCAATCTCTACTGTCTCAATTTCTTCTTCACTTCACATGTGACTCCTGATAAATGGCACCCAATATGGGGTCAAATCCACGACCCTGGGATTAAGAGTCCCATGCTCTACCAACTGAACTAGCCAGAGAGGGTCTTTTATTCCCTGGAGGTTTTAGATGTGCAGCTCAATGAATCTAGCTCAATGAATCATGTCCATGTAGATAAAAAGCTCTGATTGAATTAGGCTTGTTCTAGCTCTGGTAGGTAGGATGGGAATAAGCCAAAAAGAAACATCACTGTGATAAAACAAGGGGTATAGTTACTCCAATTTTATTTTGTTACTTCACCAATGTGAACAAGTTATTTTTCTTACACAAATAAGGATTTGCAAAGTAGAGTAATTTGAATCTGTGTTATGGAATCCATAATCCATGTTCCTGCTACTAAATTCTCTTGTCCATCTTTTTCAAATCTGTATTGTGGAGATTGAATGTGAAAAAAAATTGTAGTTCTTCAAATATACCAACTTTAATATTCTCAATCTTGTATATTGGTAATGGTGGTTCCTTTCATTGAATTATAGTATACATTTCTCAATATGTTCCCATTGATTATTTTTCCCTTGCTGGTGACTTAATCAAGTCTTTATATTCCCATTTTTCTTAAAGCTAAAAGATGAAAGCAGGTGCCATAGTCACCTAATTAGTAAAGGGGAAGCCAGGATTAGAAACTGGGTTTTCTTACATTTATTCCAGTATCCTTTCAACCTCATCCATGGCTTTGTTTTCATGGTTTCCTTTCTTTTGACAGACATAGACTCCCTGAGGGACAGGTGGAAATACTACGTTTCCACAGTGCTGAATTTTTTATTGATCCTGATGGGAAAAACCAAATGTAATATTCTAGAAGTCAGTATATGAACACATGTAAAGTTTTGGAAACCACTGTGTTTCCTGAAAAATCACATTTTTTTTTTTTTTTTTTACCAAGGCAAGCAGCAGATATCTCTGTTGGCTTTATTTTGTTTTTGCTTTTCAGAAAATTTTTGTAGATTCAAAAATTCTTTTGGAGAGAGGGGCTCTTAACTTCCCCCTGTTCACCAACACCATAGGTCCACTCTTAGGGGGAGAATCTGTGAATCCTAGCTGTGTGATTCTAATACAGGGATTGACTGTGTTTATTTGTAGGCAAGTCCCCTGAAGGCTAGATGGAAGGTATAGTATCAAAGGTGGAGTAATTGGAATGGCTGTTCATAATTGGGGGTGAGGGGTGTACTGTTTATAAGGATTCAGACAGTGAATAGTAAATATGCTAAAATTGACTAAATGTTGATCTGCATTATCTTAGAGCTATGCTCCTGCTATGCTAAACTCAGTGTCAATGTCATAGGCTTTCTCTCCATACAGGTCTCTACTACGACCACCACCTGACCCTGCAGGTTGATTGAAATAGATGTAGAGGCCAGGGAAATCACATAGACATTTCCGATGCATAGCATTTGCAGAGCATTCTCTTTCCACCTGCTGTTCCTTGTTCCTCCCCCCAGCTTGTCCATAGATATTCAGGAGAAGCACACTCAGCAGGGAGATTTCTACTGATCTATAATTGAAACCTGTCTTTGAAAAGCCTTTGGGGCTTTTGCCTCTCCCAAGAAACTTCCAACCAGAATGAGCTCAGCAGTGGATTCCCAAGGGCAGTATAATGATACAGACTGTAAATGTGGTTACTGCCCCCTCCAGCACTGTAGCAATAGTGACAGAGGAATTCTGAGTTGGGTACAAAGGGATGAGTGAGGGGTGAATCAGTGAGGGTGAGTGAGCAGAGAGTTTGGAGGCAGATGGTGATGTCATCAGTGATAGAGGAGAAAGGGAATAAAAAACAAAGTTAAGGTGTTGGGGGTATGAAGCCACACTGTGGTCAGACTCATATCTCCTGGAAAAATTGCCTTCCCCTCCCTATTCTTTCCCTTTTATATCAACCAGTCATCACTTGGATCAGTACTTAAGGTTCCTGATATTATTCTGTTTTAGAGAAATGCTAATTTGCTTAGAAGAGAAAGCAGGGGATATGTTGAAGCCTGCAGAGAAAACAGGTTTGACCCTTTCTACCTGGGTGGACTTTATCTGCCCTCTGCAAACCTTTAGTTTTGGATGATATGATTTCAGCCCCATACCCTCTGACAGTGGTGTGCCCTTTCCCAATGTATATATAGGGGTATGAGGGCAATATTTCAAATATAGAACCCAAAACTATAGAACCCAAAACTATATCTGTACCCTGTGCTCTTTCCATAGAAAGCAGAGAAACTTGTAAGGCCTTAGACCCCCAGTCCTGGGTACTACTGGGGACTGGGGCTACTGGGACAAATATCTAGATGAAGGCTTTATAAGGCTTGCTATCTGGGGTCTCACTGCTTCTTTCTTTGATATTAGATATCATTGGTCTTAGCTTTGTGGGTCATCTCCACAGGGTATCTTTAGCGAGACATTTATTAGGTCTCTTGGTGGACTTTTCAAATCCAAGAGCAAGGTTTTGCTCCCATATCTTTAAAAATAGGTTCAATATTCAAAGGGATTCATTATTTTGTAACTTTCTGCCTTAAAGTTCCACATATATTAATTTGATTTCTTCTCCCCTATAAAATATTTTTATCAGATAAGCAATCACTCCAACTAATATTAACCTTTTATTACTGTAGTTTAATAAGCATTTTATTTACCATTGAAATTATACTCAGTGATGCACTGGACCCCTGGCATACATGCTGAGTTTAGGCATAAGTTCCTTAAAGTTTGACATCTTCCTAGTTCATACCTGATATTGTTCATATACCTAGTCTACATTGATTGCCAACTCATATCTATCCATATTATTATGATTAATCCTCCAGATAATTTTGTCATGTTATCTTTAGCTCTAGAGAAGCAATTGTCTCTGGTGATCAAGAAGGAAGATATAGAATGGAGAGTCCATAAGTGGACTAAATATAGGTTAAACTGTGGGTAGCCATAACCTAGACTCCAGGCAGGAAACTTGGGATTCAGTGTTTAGGAAGCACCTTTTACACACAGACACATGTATATGCATGCATGCATACATGCACAGGCATGTATGGTAATGGATCAGGACCAAGACATTTCCATGATACCATACATGGGCATCTTCAAGACTCAGTAATGGGTTCCCACTCCCGAGATCATGATGAGGAAGCAGATAATTCTTATTCAACATGAGGGGGAACCCAGGGACTTACAGGGATAGCCTCTGGGTTCCAGCAAAGACCAAAGGAACTGCCAACTCATTGTTCTTTAATATAGCCAAATTCTCTCTACTCATCTGGTGCCAGCTGCAAAATGCTCTGCCAAGAGTGGATCATAAAAGCTGTGGGGATTGGTCTTTGTCCTCAGGGAACTCAATGTGTTGGAGGAATCAAGAATGTCACCATTCATCCAGTGTCAGCCCACCTCTGGTCAAAGTCCGTGCATGTGGTTTAGACAAAGAGTTTCTGTCATGTCATGTCATGTCATGTCATGTCATGTCATGTGTGATTTCAAACTCCGGAGAGCTGATGTTGCTGAGTGTATTATTCATAAAGTTTGAATAGCTCCCCAAATATGATGTGCCAAAGTTCACATTGGAAGTGGAGTACTGTAGATATTGGAAAAAGAGTAGAGAGGCGGTAGGGTTCCAGGAAGAGGGAGAATCTTATGTAATCTTGGGATGACATAATGTTTTTTTTATTATTCAGTGGCAGATTCTTATGGGCAAGCATTAGTGTATCTGTGAGAAACCTTCCCTGACCCAGGGCAAGATGAGCTAATTAAGATGGTCCTTCAATAAGAACAAGGAAAATACTGAAAAGAACACCAGGGAAGCTTCCACAGTGGTGGTGATTGAGATGAGCCCTAAGGTTAAATAGAATTTTAATCTGGCCCCAAACAGGGAGAAGGTGTGTTTATTACTGGCAGAAACTTTCAAAACAGCTACACAGTCACATGAGGCAACCCAAGCTAGTGCTAAGAAATGCCAGATGTTCCCAGTGTAATTCATGCCAGGGTTAGTGCCTTGTGGATAGAACTGGCAGTGGAAACTGGGGCCAGCTCTGCTCTTGAGGGTGTTCGAAGATTCCTGCTGAAAGAGAAGGAGTAGCCATAAGCTGGAACTCTGTGTTCTAGGTCAGTCCTCAGGGAGCCTGACTCAGTAATCTGCCACCTGACTGCCCCAGGAATTGGGACAGGACAGCTCTTGAAGGTGGAAAGATGAGAGGCTCAGCAGGAGGAAGTGAGGCTGGGACTTGCAGGCTTCTGTAATCGCCTCAGTGGGGGTGTATCCAGCTTGTTAAAATACAGGTTGAATTAAGCTCAAGGCATTATCTCCTTTCTGTCCTCTGATCCTGGGTTAACTTTCTTCAATTACTGCAAGAGATAAGAAAAAGTCCAAATGAGAGAGAGACAGGAGGGGGCCAGTGCCTCTTCACCTTACAAAGAAGGAAATGTGGGGGAAGAAGTCAGGCTTCAGGGAGGTGGATTCACTCCTGAGCAAATTAAAATCAACAAATTGGCCAAACTCAAGTCTTTGCTCATTATGTCTGCTTGAGACAGGAGTTCTCAGGAGTGAGAGAATTTACCAGTGACCTCCTGAGATGACTGGGGTGCCCCTGACTATTTAAAACTTTCGCTTAAAGTTGATGCTTTTAAAAAAATAACATTCTTATATTCTTTAAGAATTAACATGCTTTGCAGAATCTCTGGGAAATAGAAGAAACAGTTTTTTTTCACCCCTAATAACTTTCTCTACAATAACCAATGTTAGGATTGTGGTTTTAATTCAGTGTTAAGATTTTGGTTTTAAAATTTCTAATTTTTTCACACATACACAACCCCAGACATACTCACATACTCATATACACACAGACACACCCAGTACACTCACTATATACCTGTTCTTACTAATAGAATAGAATGATACCATTAAAAATCTGATTTTTAGCATTCACTACTAATTCATTTGCAAAACACGTATCAATGTCTCATTTGTGCAGTCTTCTGCCTGCACAAAGTGGGAGGTGGGGGTCAATAGTTCCCAGGCCCCCCTGGAGCTAGCACTGTGCAGAGGGATATAGCTCCCATAAAATACAAGTTAGGGCTCACAATCAAGTCTTCTGACAGTAGCAGATGTTAACACAGCGCAGAGGTGATTTCCAGCAGTTCTTCCAGAGAGGGTGATCTGACACTTGAATTCTGTTTGAGAATGGGACAGCAGAAGAAGAATGTATTGAGTGGAGGGGAGGGCAACTCTGACCCCAGTGACTTGGGAAGAATTTTGGATTTGTGAAATAAGGAACCAAGACATTGGAGACATAGTTCAAGTTGGAGGGGGAAGCCACAGGAGAGTTTTATATACGTCAGGAAACTATAAATGCATTTTAAGTAAGAGAGTGTATTATATAACCTTGTAAGTTTATTTATTTATTTTTTTCAAGCATCACTATCACTGCTGTGTAAAGAACTTAACAAAGGGGCATGTCAGAAAAATTAACTAGGAGGTTACTGCAGTGGTGTGGGCAATGTATGTGTGTCCAATGGTGTGGCCTGGATAGGTGACATCAGGATGGGAAAAGTACATGCTTCATAATTGCACTTTGGAAAAAACCAACTGTGCTAATGATTTTTACGTAAATGCAAGATTTATAATGGGTATGGTATTTACTAGTATGGGTAGGTTGGATAAAGACTAAGTTGGAATTATTTTCTCTCCAGAGAAGGTGGAAATGGGGATTTTGAGAGATCCATTTTGGACACTTGCTATTTGAGATGATGTGAAACACCATGTGGAGGTTATAAGTTCATAATTAGATCTGTTGGTCTGACCTTCAGAGGAAAGGCCTAGACTGGAGGTTGTAAGGTGAGACATTTGCTTCAGCAATGGGCATGGCCCTGAGTCAGAGAGCTGGTTCTAGATGAGGCCAGTGGAGACCCTGGAAAGGAGTTCTTAGTTGACCAGCAAATGCAAAGTCCATGACAAAAGAAAGACAGAAGTTAGGGTTGGGGGCAAATGGAAAAATGGTTTTGAAGAGACAGAGAGCCTCTTACCTTCCAAGTGACTAAATAGTCTAAACATTACTTTTTAAGTTCTGTACAATATTTTATTAATGAATGTACCATAAATTCTTGAGATCCTTCTACCCTCCCCTGCTCCCCACTTGCCCACTCATGTGCACTTACCTGAATTGGAGACTATTTTGATGGCTTACACATTTTTGGTCTGGTCATAAATGATGAATAGGTGAACATCATACAGTAAATTTGGGGGCTACATGCATGATTAATTTTAAAGGTGGGTTTTTTAGGATCAAGTAAGATTAATATTAATGATGACTTTAATATCTAATGTACAATGTCTACTCAAAACTGTTTATGAAAACATTAAAGAAATTAAAAGGCATCTGTGTGGTCTAACAGTCAATCGGGAAAGAACAAATAAAAAGCACTTATTAAACACCTATCACTGTAGGCTTTCAGAGATAATGCAAGATAGATTTTAGAACTTTACCTTCTCAGTACAGCACTGAGATGAAGGGATTTCCCCAACCCCCAAATTACCTTATTTTAGAAAGTTGTAAGAGCTTATCCAGAAAGAGATGAAGACTGTCTGTTTGTCTTCATATTATATATTTACCTAACCTGAATTTCTCCAATAATTTTTTAGAATTGTTTTTTTCCTTTTCCATCTGTATATTACTTCTTCCCATAGTGGATACATTAACTTTTAAGCATTTTCTTTTCAATGTTGAACAACTCCTTTTGTTCTTGTCAATCTCCTGTCCTCATTCATTTTGATTAATGTCTGTGATTCTTATTAGTGCCCCCATATTGGCTCATCTCCATTATGAGTCATTTTCTGAAAAGTTGGGCATGATTATTGCTTTTAAAACTAACATTGTTAGACAAGGAGAACCCAAACAACATCTGATTCATATCTATAAGACCTCCTTAACAGTGGAGGTTGATAAGTGTTTGCTGAAACTAATCAATGCACATCTTACAGATTAACAACTGCAATAATTATCATAATAACCATTTCTCCACTGTGCCATGTTTTGTGCTAATGAGTTTATACATACAAGTGGAAATTCTAGAATCAACACTGAAATTTAAATATGTTCACCTTAAGATAAGGAAATCCATTGTTGAAATATAAATACTGTCTTCATTTCAGATAAGAAAAGTTATGAGAGATGAAATATATTATTGGAGGCATCACTGATTCTCTAGAGACAGAATTTAACAAAGATCTTCCAGTCTCTGAAGTGCATGCACTTTATTATCACATAAGTTTAAATATATGCATATAGAAAGTGCCAGTCTTAGCATTAAATTGTTAGAACTAAAATAAATCTTGAATTTTTTTATTAACAAAACCTCATTTCTCATGGAGAAAAATTTGAAATATTTCTTGGTGAATCAGTGTAGCATTGTCTACCACAGAGCCTGAGAAACACTGACCACTCTTAGTTCATGTTTTATAATGAGTGGTGATAATCATAACGGAGTTATCACCTCAAAGGAAGGTTTGTCTATTTCCACATAAAATAGACATTCTCTTTGTATCACTGTCACACTGTCCTCATTTCCAATCTATCTTTTAGGGACTTAGAATCCTGTTGTACTTTTGAAAGAAGGGAGTAGTATCTTGCAGGGTTAGTGGATTTATGTCTGCATGAAAGTCAATTAACAGGCATGCAGCTACCATATGATCCAGCAACTACACATTTGCCAAGGAAAATGAAAACTTGAGGTCACACGAATGTTCATAACAACTTTATTCACAAAAGCGAAAACCAGATTTTACCCAGGTGTCCTTCAACAATGGTCTAGTAAATACTACTCAATGGTCTAAGAATACTACTCAGCAATAAAAAGAATTGAATTGTTGAAACATACAACAATCTGGATAAACTCTCCAGAGAATTAGGCTAAATAAAAAAGTGAATCCCTAAAGGCTACATACTATATAATTTTATTTGTATAACATTTGTGAATTGAAAAATAGAACTGGGGAATACATTAATGATTGCCAGAGATTAAGGAGGGCAGGAGGGATGTATATAGAGCTATAAAAGGGACATGTGAGGGATCCTTGTAGTGGTAGGAATGTTGGTATCTTGTATTATGACAGTGCTCTGGTTCTATTTAATTCTTGGGTTTTGTAAGATATTACCATCAGGAAAAACTGAGTAAAGGGTACATGGGCTCTCTATTATATTACAACTGCATGTGAGGCCAGCTCAAAATAAAAATTTCAGTAAAAAAAAAAAGAAAGTCAGTTAACAGTTGTTGGCTAATATTAAGAGGGTCTCTCACAGATTGTGATAAAAAAAAAAAAAAAAAACCTTGAAGGAGTTGCCTCCATAAAGATAGTGCAAATACTTACCCCAAAAAAGAAAGTGTATTAGATAGGGTTCTTCAAAGAAACAGATCATGATAGATTGATAGATAGGGTAGTTAGGTGGATGGATGGATGGATGGATGGATGGATGGATGGATGGATGGATGGATGGATGCTAGATAGATACATAGATAGATAAGAATTGGGTCACATGGTTATGGATCTCTCTGCAAACTGGAAATCTAGGAAAACCAGTGACATAATTCAGAGTTTGAAGGCAGGAAGACTAAGCAAATCAATAATCTCAGAATGAGGAGCTCAGAATCTGAGGGCAGGAGAAGATGGATGTATGTCACAGATAAAAAAGAGAATGTGTCTTTCCTCTACCATTTTGTTTAATTCACATCCTCAACAGATTGAATGATGGCCAATCACATTGGCAAGATGGGGTCATCTTTACTCAGTCTACTGATTCAAATGCTAATCTCTTCCCAAAACATTCATACACACATATCAAGAAATGTTTTGCCAGCTGTATTGGCATTCCTTCATTTATCAAATTGATAAATAAAATTAAATTTCATGGTAACTCCTCGCAGGTGAGCCCAGAAAATACTTCCATAGAGCATATTCAGATGGAAACCAAGACATTCTCAGAGCTCAATGAGTTTGTCATCAGTGCTGCTCACTGTTAGTCACTGCTCTTCTCTTTCTATACCCAAAGAGAGTGGTACTTTGGACCTTGAGGTTGGGCAAGGTTAAACAAAAAGTTATGAAAAGTTCTAGCTGATAATACTTGGCAGAAAGGCTACATATTATCTCCCTAAGGTATTTAAATTTGCTTAAAATTGATTTGTCTTCATTTGACATAGCAACTGGCTGTATTCAAAATAGTAGCTGTTTGGTTTGCCCAGGTCTAAGAATACTTGTAAAATGAGAAGGGTTCTCCAAAAGGCCCCTATTAACCATTTACACAGTTTAAAAAAATATAAAAGAAACATATAAGCTTTTGTTATTGGAAATTTCTGAGTATCAGGGTTTTAGGTGACTTCTGCACATTCCTCTGATTCTTCTGATTCCTTTAGTTTCTTCAGCATATCTTACTCTGCTTGAGTCACTGTTTCTTCCTCTGCTCCTTTGTTCTCTCAATGCTCAGTCATCTCAACCCCAGCTTCACCACCTCCACTCTTGCCATGTTCCTCTTAGTCTCTTTCCTCTTCATAACCTGGAAAATTTTTTCTAGTATGTTCTGTTCAAAGTTTTTTTCCTTCTTCTTGTGATGTCCTGTGTCCTCTCAGAAATAGGTTTGGGAAGTTTCAAAAGGCCTCTCATAACCCTCTCTGAGGCTTAACTTGGGGAGACCAGAAAATAAAAAACTAACATCTGGTAAATCAGAAACACTTTGTTTAGTATATTAAAATATTCCTCTAACTCAGATACTTCATATAAGGCCCTTGTAAACTACTTTATTAAACTGTGCTATTGTGTGCTGTCACTTGATTGAATTGAAGGACACTACAAGGAATAGCCATGTGAAATTTATTATTGTGAATACTGACAGAATTTTGCTAAGGACACTTTATTTTATCACATACACTTCTTTGTGTGAAGATGCCCAAGAAAAATTCTAACCTAAAAATATCCATAACTTTGAGCAATCATTATTGTGTTTTATATGATGGAAACTGTGAACTATGCAAATTATTGTGAATCCATCCATTTCTCTAACTTGTCATTAGTTAATGAAGTAATCTGTAGTACACATAGAGTAAAGTAAAACCTGTATTAACGTTGGACTTGGGTATTCTTGTTTCACTGTCTTTGAAGCATTGAATGTTCTTATCTGTAGTGTTAGGGTTAGGGAGCAGACCTTCAACTTTTTCATTTGGGTAGGAAGGGCTTTATCAGCTTCAACTTTGTTTAAGCTAAACTGAGGCCCATGATTTGAATATCCCTTAGATAGAGTAAAGGGTCAACTGTGGAATTATTCCAGGAAGTTCAACATTGTTTTGTGCATCACATATTCAGCTCCAGTAAAGGTAAACAAATCTCAGGACTCTCAGGATCCTCTTTAACTTTAACTCCAGTATCAACATTTCTGGGTATGGTAGCTTTGTAATAGCTTGGTTAGGCTGAACTACATTTCCCCCAGTATCCTTTCTGCTTTGTTTCCAAGTAGAAACAAAGAGATATTTGGGAGAACTGGAGGCAGAAAAGAAGTAGTAGACATTTTACAATGAGTTTTGCTGATTAGCTCCTTACACCGTGGACATGAGACTCCCGTGACTCTTTACATGATCAACATTTTCCTGGAGCCTTCTTCAGTTTCTATGATTCCTTGGGTGAGTTTTGTTTATTTTTGTATAAAAGGGCCTTGGACCCTTCACGAATTTCACCTCAGAAATCCATTTGGGGAAACAACAATGGCCAGCAAAAAAATGAAGGAAAGCATAAACAACTGGGACTATATAAAACTAAAATGTTTCTGTTCAGCAAAAGAGACAATAAACAAAACAAAAAGAAACCCAACCAACTGGGAGAAAATTTTTGCCATGCAGACAAGTGACAAGGGTCTGA